>MU699359.1:19099-49481 GCA_026770625.1 Nicotiana glauca | reverse complement strand
AAAAAAAAAAAAAAAAAAAAAAAAAAAAAAAAAAAAAAAAAAAAAAAAAAAAAAAAAAAAAAAAAAAAAGGAAAAAAAAAAAAAAAAAAAAAAAAAAGGAAAATGAGGGAAGTCAGGAGAGTAACAACGAAAAAGAGGAGGGGGAAATAGAAGCATTCTGCATTTTTTAATTCATTCAAAGATCTAGGAATTCAAAAATTCAAAAAAAAAAAAAAACTCTAGTTTCTGTTCGAGGTGGTCTGTATCTCCGATTTGAGTTCGTGGTTCCTGCTCGATAGATTTCGTCGATGTTTTCTCAGTTAGATTTGAAACCCTGTACTCTCAGATTTCTCATCTTTTTCCTTCCTTTATTTCTTTTGTGAATATCGAGCCTTGGATGAGCCATTAAAAGAAGTTATCGTAGGAGGTTTAACAATTTCGTTTTATTTAGTTTGTCTTATTTTGACTGTCTGTTTGTTCTTCAACTTCGTCTATTAAATTCTTCTAATGCTCGAGTGAGCATAGATCTGATCGGATATAGAACTGTTACAATGAATATGAGCAGGGAACAACCTCGATAAGTTTAGTTGATTGGATTAAAGACCTCATGCTTCTAACACCATTAATTTCTAGTTAAACTCAAAAGTGTTTTAACCATAGAGAGTTTGTAGATTTAATGCCTCATATGTAGTACTCATTTCCATTCATATCACATGTTTGATACAGTAATATGTAAGTCCTTGTGCATTTATATCAATATTTAGTCATATTGTTTAAACTTCTTTATGTGCCTAAAGTTAATTTCACTGTCTCGTGGTGTCGTATGCCTTGGATGATTAATTATTTTGCATGCTTTGTGCATTAGCTGTCAGTATGTGCTAACAGGTAGATAGATAACTTGGTCATAATTTTAGCTCTAAGGATAAAAATGCAATTGCAAATTCGGGTTTGGATTAAAGGGTATAACTTAGTGCAGGATGGAAGGCTAATAAGTTAATTGGGGTGGTTAAAATTAAAGTCTTTTAACGGCTTTTCTTGATGGCTCAGATTCACTTTTACTTTTGCAGTTTTGTTTCATTTTCTCTGGTTTACATTTCTTTTAATTGCTCTGGATGCTTACATGTTGGACACCTTATTTTGGTTGGTTTTGTTGAATATGAAACTGTTTTGAACCGGGTCGCGGGCAATGGGAAAAAGACAAAAATAATAAAATTGTTTACATGCTTTAGTTCTCTTTTATTTACTTACTTTGTTATATTGTCTGCTAGTGGCACGTTTGGGCCGTATCACATTTGGATAGTCAAACCTTTAGGGCATTCGTGTTTGTCGTGTATATTAGGCGCGTATTAATAATTAAATTATCGTGATTATGTACACGTTCGCATGACATAACTGTGATTTCCAAAATAATTTGAGGTACGCGTTCGCGCGACTTTTCCCAAATAATTTTGATAATTAATAAAGCGTGATTACATGTGTACACGTACGAGTGATATGAGTCTTGTCACGCCAAATGAAATGAGTACACATACACGTGACTTGTTTAAGATAACTCCATAATCACGAATAATTAAGTAATTAGAAAGCAGTAAAAGGTGAAATGCACATAGGTTCTTAAAACACGTAATAATCCGTTAATTAAGCCAAGTATATGATTGTAAAGTGACCGTGCTAAAACCACGGAATTTGGGAGTGTCTCGCACCTTCTTCCGGGTTAACAGAATTCCTTACCCAGTCTTCTGTGTTCGCAGACCAAAAATAGAGTCAAATTTCCTCGAATTGGGATTTAAAATAAACCGGTGACTTGGAACATCATATAATTATTCCAAGTGGCGACTCTGAATAAAATCAATAATCTCATTTCGATTATGTCACTTTAATTGAAAAAACTCCCTATCCCTTTTCTTTCCTATTCCCCTCGGGAAAAAGGAGGTGTGACACAAGTCACCTTAGAACTGCTGAAATTCGATTTTCTTTTATCCTGTGGAGGTGAGAATTACTTTATTTTCTTGAGGATCAAAAGCTTAAGTTGGGGGAGTTGATAACTACGGATTCTAGCCTATCTTATGCTCTTTTTTCCTTAGGTTTTGGATAAAAATGTGTAAAAGTATTCCCAAAAACTGATTTATTGTGCTTGTTTACAGGGCTTGGTCAAAATGAGGCAAGAAAGCCATAACCAACTCATGAAGGAGTTAAAATTGCACAAGTACAAAAGCTGAGATAAAAGCGCTGACCGCGAAGGAAAAGAGCGGCCGCGGAAGGTCAACAGTTGGGGCGGCCACAATTACGTTCTCCGCTGAATTGAGGTTCAGAGAAGGTATTTTTGGGCAAAACAGATACCACTGACCGCGGTGAAATAGCGAGGCAGCGGAATACTTGATGCGATCGCGGTGGAAATTCTGCCAAGGGTGAAATATAGATTCAGAGTCCTGGAAATTTGAGCTCAAATAAAGAGCGCGGTCCGCGAACATTTTAGACGCTAAGGCGGTCTCTTTTACGCTCCCAGCGAAATCAAGTCCATACCAAGCTCAGAAGAGAAGAAATGCGGTCCGTGCCTGCTTCTGCGCGACCGCGAAAGTCCAAGCGCTGAGACACTCAGTATTGCGCTGACAGCGGAACCTCCGTAAAAGTATTTTTGTCCAGTAATTTCAGCTGTGTATAAATAGATCTTTTTATATTTTTAGGTTATCTTTTGTATTGAGGAGATCGTGAACAACCGTATTTTATTACTTTGAGTAATTTTAGAGTAGCTTTAACTTAATTTCTTAGATTTTATTCTTGTAATCAACTTTTATGGCTTATATTTCATCTTCATCTTTGATTTCTACCTTTATTATGAGTAGTTAAACCCATTATCTAGAGTTGTGACCCAACCCTAGTGTAGTTATTTAATGGGTCTTCTATTTTAGGGCTTAAATATTTATGGGTTGGTGATATTTAGCTTGATTCTTGCTTTAATTGTAAAATTAGTGATTGCAAACACTGATTCAGGCCTTTATGACTGAGACTCTTCTTGAGAAAGAAGGACTAAGTCTAGAAAAATTAGGATAACAATGAATTAGGGTGCACTCAAGAGATTGATATTCCCAATTAAAGGGTTAAACTTAGACATAGTAATACCCGACTTGAGCCAATTTTACTTGTATTGTTTGAATACCCAATTGAGCTTGAGAAAGCCAATTAGGGAAAAGTCACTCAAACTACCAAGAGGTATAGAGTGAGTAATTTTGTGTAAAGGTTATATCATGACCCAAAATATAACAAGCTTGTCCTAAATTTCAGATCCCATTAGATACTCGCTTAGGTGTAAGTCACTTCCCTAGTGCTTTTTATCACTTGAGAAAACTCTTATAAAAATATTGTACTTAGTTTATTTTCAACAATCAATAGCATTAAAAGTAGAAGAGTAACAAATCCAAGCATGATTAGAAGTGCAACTAAAAGCAACACGCATAGCTAGATTAGATAGAAACTCAACTCCCAACCAATATTAACTCCCTGTGAAAATCGATCCCGACCTTTCGGGTAAAAGCTGCATTGACCACTCCTTGACATTATATAGTGGTGGATGGTTGGAGCCGATCAACCTATCAAACCACGTCCAATTAACAACAAATTTTGCACACAAGTCAATTTGCCATTACGGACCTACTCCAACTACCAGAATCGAAATCCGATGATATCAAAAAGTCCACTCCCGATTAAACTTCCCAAAAATATAACTTTTATCAAGTGCAAAATCACCCAGCGGAGCTAACGAGACTCTATTTCGAGGTCAAATGCTAAAAAGTCAAATTTGGTCAACTCTTCCAACTTAGAGCTTAAATCTTGAAGTTCATTCTTCCAAATCGATTCTGGATAACTTGAAAACCAACACCGACAATTTTTGTAAGTCATAATACATTATACGGAGATACTGAGTCCTCAAAACACCGAGTGAAGTACAGATACTCAAAAATATCGATCATGTCGTTACAATCTTAATCTTCTCATAGATATTCAAATAGACTATTTAGGCTTATCTCTTGTAGCAACTTTCACCTATTAGGACTCCTGGCTTATGTCGTATATATTGTAAACTACGTGAAATAAAGAATGCAAGTGTGGGCTTCCAATTATTGAATTCTACTGTGTATTACGTTTAACATGGCGTCAGACTAAGCCGAGTTCCGTCTTCTACTTCTTCTTCTTTGTTTCTTCTTTCTTCAGCACCATATCTCTTGTCGCTTTCCAAAACATAATGGTAACTTCTTCTTCTTCCCTGACAGTCCTAGCCAACTCCTTCTTGCCATTTCCTAATTCCAACACTCTAAATCATGCTCACCACTTTATCTCAATTAAACTAACACCAATCAATTATCTCTTCTGGAAAATTGAACTACTGCCATATCTTAGAGGATTCATAGAGGGTAGAACTCCTTATGTTTCACCTATTGAGTGGCAAAATATCCCACATCGGTTGGGGAGAAAAATGGGTGGGAATTTCACCCTATAAAATGAGGCCTAAAGTTTAGGATTTAAAAACACCTCTCATTTGCCTTCTTATCTTCTTAAGACATTTGTATCTTCTCTCTTTAGTATTATTTCACTTGTATTTTTGGAGTGAAATAAAATATTGGTTGTGTCCGAGGAGTAGGCAAAATTGGCCGAACCTCGTAAATTCTGGTATTCCTTTTATTATTGCTTTATTGTCTTATTTATTATTAGTGGTTGCTATATTTTGGTATAGTAATTGTGACTCATTCACACTATATACATTTGGCTTCCGCAACAATTGGTATCAGAGCCAAGGTACTGTCTAAGTATGCTCTGTGGTTGCAGGCTTGCAGCATAGTCTGATCTTCCACATCAGAAAAGATTTATCTTGGCAACTGAGTCAAGGTTTTGTCTGAGTATGCTCTGTGGTTACAGCTTAGTTTGATCTTCCACACCAGAAAGGAAATAATCTTGATTTGTGTCGTCAGCTGTTAAATAATATTTGTGTTAAAGATGGGAGACAATAAACAAGAAGAATCAACATCAAGTGTCAACAATACGTCATCATTGGCATCTTCACTTATGACAAGAATTGTGTCAAATGCGAAATTTGCGGTAGAAATTTTTGACGGGTCCGGACATTTTGGGATGTGGCAAGGCGAGGTTCTAGATGTCCTTTTCAACAAGGGCTAGATCTTGCTATTGAAGAAAAGAGATCAGATGTTATTGGAGAAGAAGATTGAAAAATTATCTACCGTGTTGCTTGCGGTACCATTCGATCCTACCTTGCTAGAGATCAGAAATATCCATGCACAAAGGAAACTTCTGCAAGTAAATTATGGAAAGCACTGGAGGATAAACTTTTGAATAAAAACAATCAAAATAAATTGTACATGAAGAAAAGACTATTTCACTTCACCTATGTTCCTGGTAACACGATGAATGAACATATCACCAATTTCAATAAGTTGGTCACAGATTTGCAAAATATGGATACAACTTTTGATGATGGTGAATTGGCCTTGATGTTGTTAGCATCACTTCCTGATGAGTACGAGCACCTTGAAACTACTCTACTCCATGGAAATGACGAAGTCTCTCTGAGAGAAGTTTGTTCGGCTTTGTATAGCTATGAACAAAGAAAGAGAGAAAAATAGAAGTGCGGAGAAGGAGAAGCACTAATTGTGAGGGGTCGTCCTCAAAATCAAACGAGGACAAAGAAGGGAAGATCCAAGTCAAGATCTAGACCCAGCAAAGATGAATGTGCCTTTCGTCGAGAAAAGGGGCACTGAAAGAAAGACTGTCCGAAGTTGAAGAATAAGGCCAACTATAACAATGGAAAGGCCATTATGGATTCAAATGTAGCTTATTGTAATGATTCAGACTTCTTATTAGTTACAACAGAGCCATCAACATTACCAGACATATGGTTGATGGACTCGGCTTGTAGCTATCATATGTGTTCCAACAGGGATTGGTTCGTGGAATTTCAAGAAGGATAATATAGAGTCATCCACACAGCGGATAACAACCCTCTTACCTCATATGGCATTTGTTCAATACGATTAACGAACCATGATGGATTGATCAAAACATTAACAGATGTTCGATATGTACCGGATTTGAAAAATAATCTCATATCTGTGGGAGCCCTAGAATCAAAAGGGTTCAAAATTATTGCAGAAAATGGAGTGATGAGAGTATGCTCCGGTGCACTAGTGGTAATAAAGGCCAATCAGAAGAACAATAACATGTACCGTTATCTTGGTAGTACAGTTATTGGGACATCGACAGTGACATCCAATGACGAGAAAGAGGCATAAGCAACAGGCTACGACACATACGCTTGGGACATGCTGGAGGAAAATCCTTGAAAACTCTATCATATCAAGGGTTGTTAAAGGGAGTAAAGGCTTGCAATTTGGATTTTTTCGAGCATTGTGTCAAAGGAAAAAAGATAAGGGTTAAATTTGATACAGCGATCCACAATACCAAAGGCATTTTGGATTATGTACACTCTGATGTTTGGGATCCTTCTAAAACACCTTCATTGGGTGGGAAGCACTATTTTGTAACCTTTGTTGATGATTTTTCCCGAAGAGTATGGGTGTATACAATGAAGAGCAAAGATGAAGTATTGGGAATTTTTCTCAAATGGAAAATGATGGTGGAGAATCAAACAGGCAGGAAGATCAAGTGTATTCGCACAGACAATGGAGGTGAATACAAAAATGATCATTTCAATAAGTTCTGTGAAAATGATGGCATCATCCGACACTTCACTGTCAGACATACACCACAATAGAATGGAGTGGCAAAACGTATGAACCAAACCTTGATGGAGAAGGTACGGTGTATGTTGTCCAATGCTGGCTAGGGCAAAGAATTTTGTGCTAAGGCAATTACATATGCATGCCACCTCATTAATCGTCTACCATTTGCTGCTATGGATGGCAAGACGCCATTTGAAAAATGATATGGAAAGTCTGCTGTAGATTATGACTCTTTGCACGTGTTTGGATCAACTGCATACTATCATGTAACAGAGTCGAAATTGGTTCCAAGGGCAAAGAAGGCTATTTTTATGGGGATTACTTCTAGAGTCAAAGGATACCGCTTATGGTGTCCTATGACAAAGAAAGTAATATTCAACAGGGATGTTACCTTCGATGAATTTGCTATGGTAAATAAAGGTAACAAATGAAGATACCAAACTAGATGATGGTGCTTCTAAGCAGGTGGAGTTTGAGGGAAAATTTATTTTTCCTACACAAGAAGCAGAGGAGGAAACAAATACAGATTATCCTCTGGAAGGAGAGCCAGTAGAGGAGATTCCAACTCAGGAACCTCAATAACAACTTGAATCAATAGCAACCAGCAGGCCAAAAAGGACAATAACGAAACATGTTCGTCTCATAGAGACGGTTACTTGTGCAACTTCAATTGTAGCTGATAATGTTCCTACCACTTATAAAGACGCAGTCCAAAGTTCAGAAGAAGATAAATGGAGGATTGCCATGAATGATGAAATACAGTCCCTTCATCAGAATCATACATAGATATTGGCCAATCTCCCGAAGGGAAAGAAAGCAATTGGGTGCAAATAGGTATTTGCAAAGAAGGAAGGATTTCCTGATCAAGTAAATGTTCACTACAAAGCAAGATTGGTAGCCAAAGGATATGCTCAAAATGAGGGAATTGATTACAATGAATTGTTTTCTCCAGTTGTAAAACATTCCTCCATTAGAATTATATTGGCTTTGGTAGCACAATTGCATTTGGAACTAGTTCAGATGGATGTAAAACTGCATTTTTACATGGAAACTTGCAGAAGGAAATCTACATGACTCAGCCAGAAGGATTCAAAGTTGCTGGAAAGGAAAATATGGTGTGAAAACTTGAAAAATCGTTGTACAGATTGATAACAATCTTCTAGATAATGGTACAAACGATTTGACAAGTTTATGTTGCAGCAAGGGTACAAGAGAAGCAAATACGATCATTGTGTGTATTTGCGCAAGCTTGAAGATGGTTCCTTTATATATCTTCTCCTATGTGTTGATGACATATTGATAGCTTCCAAGAATTCGAAAGAAATTGATAAGTTGAAGATTCAACTGAAGAAGGAGTTCAAGATGAAAGATCTGGGTGAGGCAAAGAAAGTTCTTGGCATGGAGATAATAAGAGATAGACGTTCAAAGAAACTCTGTTTATCTCAGAAAGAATATTTGAAGAGAGTACTACAGCGCTTTGGCATAGATGAAAAGACTAAGCCAGTTAGCACTCCACTTGCTCCCCATTTTAAGCTAAGTACTACTATGTTGCCATTGGATGAAGCTGAACGAGAGTATATGTCAAAAGTATCATACGCAAATGTTGTTGGTAGCTTGATGTTTGCAATTGTCTGTACGAGACCTGACATTTTACAAGTCGTTGGAGTTATTAGCAGATATATGCATAATCCAGGAAAGGGGCATTGGCAAGCTGTGAAGTGGATTCTACGATATATTCATAATACTGTAGATGTCGGGTTAGTTTTTGAGTAGGAAGACAATCAGTCTGTAGTTGAATATTGTGACTCAGATTTTGCAGGTGATCTGGACAACCGAAGATCAACTACTGGTTATGTATTTACTTTTGCAAAGGCACCAGTTAGTTGGAAGTCTACTTTACAGTCAAAAGTTGCTTTGTCTACAATAGAGGCAGAGTACATGGCTATTATAGAGGCTGTGAAAGAGGCAATTTGGCTTCAGGGGTTGCTAAAAGAGCTTGGTATTGGACAAAAAAGTATCACAATTTTTTGTGATAGTCAAAGTGCTATTCAATTAGTGAAGAACCAAGTTTATCATGCAAGGACGAAGCACATTGATGTTCGATATCATTTCGTACGAGAAATCATAGAAGAAGGTGGAGTCACGGTGAAGAAAATTCATACTACAAAGAATCCTGCTGATATGCTGACAAAAGTGGTGATTGCGGTCAATTTTCAACATTGTTTGGATTTGATCAACATTGTTGAACACTGAAGATTGAAGATGAAGACACAACAAAAATTTTGTTATTGAGAGAAAATTGAAGATGTGGAATTTTTCCAAGGTGGAGATTTGTTGAGTGGCAAAACATCCCACATTGGTTGGGGAGAAAAATGGGTGGGAATTTCACCCTATAAAATGAGGCATAATATTTAGGATTTAAACACACCTCTCATTTGCCTTCTTATCTTCTTAAGGCATTTGTATCTTCTCTCTTTAGTATTATTTCACTTGTATTTTTGGATTGGAATAAAATATTGGTTGTGTCCGAGGAGTAGGCAAAATTGGTCGAACCTCGTAAATTCTGGTGTTCCTTTTATTGTTGTTTTATTGTCTTGCTTATTATTTAGTGGCTACCATATTTTGGTATTGTAGTTATGACTCATTCACACTATATACTAATTCTTAGCCAAATCTACTCTACACCCTTTGGATTCAACAAGATCAACTCATTGTGTGCCTCTTAATCCCTTCTCTCTCATAAGAGACTCTACCTATTGTCATTGGATTAAATTCACCCAAGGAGATTTGGGATGCACTTGCAACAGCCTTGTCCTCCCCCTCGAACACCCGGATTCTTAACATTCATATGCAACTCCAGAATCTCAAACAAGTAGATATTTCTATCACTCAATACTTTCAGAACTCTCTCTGATGAACTGGCTGCTGCAGGCTGGCCTCTTTGTCTCTCTGATTTTAACATATACATGTTCAAAGGCCTTCATCCTGAATTTAAAGATATTATCACCACTCTTTCCGCCAGGCCTGATCCTGTGACCTACTCTAAACTCCATAACCATGGGTTTATACATGGAAATTCAGTGTCCTCTCACTCTCTCTTTTGTCTCCCTCACTCGATTCTAGTGTCACTCCAGTTGCAAACTTAAGCCACAAATCATCCAACTTCGATCGGGCAACAATTCTTTCAGAGGTCGTTGTAGAAATAATCATGGGAGAGGGGGTCGTGGTGGCAGAAATAACTACTCCAAAACATCTTTCAGTAATTGATACAACGGGCAGAGTGATACACAATCTCAATGTCAAATCTGCAATGGTTCTAACCATCTTGTTCCAATTTGTTTTCAACGTTACAGCCACTACATTAATCCATCCGCATATCTCTCTCATCGAGCTCACATTCCTGTGACATAAAACTGGTTCCCAGATAGTGGTGCTACTCGTCATATTACTCTAGATTTATCAAGCTTCAACCAATATGAAGAATATAAAGGTCATGATCAATATCAAGAGGTCAATGGCCAAGGTTTAGCTATTCATAATACTGGTATATCCTCTTTTCCAACTCTTCTCATCAAAAGTTCAATCTAAAAGATATTCTTCATGTTCCCTGAATTGCTAAAAATCTTTAGTGTGTTTTCAAAAGTTTGCACTTGACAATAATGTTTTTTATGAGTTTAACCCTTATCACTTTCTTGTCAAGGATGGAGCAATCAAGACACCACTTCTTTCCGGAAAATACCGCTCCTCAACTTCACCCTCAGCTCATCTTTCTTTCTCATGTTGGCATCTCCGTCTTCGCCATCCACACCAACGTGCTCTTCATCAAGTAGTTCATAAGCACAACCTTCCAGTTTCTAGTTCTAGGATGAATAACTTATCATCTGATTCTCACAAATATTTGCTGGTCTTCGTTGATGACTTTTCTGGGTTTACATGGTGTTACCCTATTTTTCTAAAGTCTTATGTTGCCAATGTGTTTCTTCAGTTTAGACACCAAGTTGAATGATAATATGATACAAAAATAAAGGCAATTCAAACTAATGGGGATGGGGAATTTCATCCATTGTCCAGTATTTTGTGCTCAATTAGGAATAATTCATAGATTGACTGCTCCTAACACTAATGAACAACAAGGACATATTGTGGAGACAGGTTTAAGTATCATGGATGGCTCATCGACAAATTTTGGCATTTCGCCTTTAAAACAACATTTTACCTAATTAATAGACTACCTGCTCCTATTAACAATGGTAAATCTCCATTTGATCTAATTTTTTACTCCACTTTAGGCTACCTTTTTTCTGAAAACGTTTGCTTGCTTGTGTTTCTCATATTTACGATCGCATAACAAGCACAAGGTTACCTATAGAAGTCAACCTTGTATTTGTTAGAAAAATGATTTTGATAACTCAAAAAGAAATATACAAATTAGTGCCCAGATTCATTCTTTTATATTATATTAATTGGTCTTCATTATGCTAATTAATTTGAATGTATTTCAAACATAATAATATTTTTGTAACTGAAATTTGATATTACTCTTGAATAGCCTTAATGGCTAATTATTCATAATTTCTAACGTTGGCTTTTGAGAATGGGTCAGAGTACAGTTTAATGGATTAAAAATAGCTTTTATTAGCTACAAAAGTTGAGAGTTATAACTTCTATCAATTTATCCTATATATACTCTATTTCAATGTTGAACGTGAGGAAGGAAAAGAGTAAAGAGAAAAAGAGTGAACAAAGTGAAAAACTTTTCTTAGGTTTTTTTTATTCAATCTTTGTTGTTTCTGCTCCTAGTTTATACTAGAAGAGCTTGTTAAATCCTGGAGGATACGCCTAGTTTTATTCATTACGGTGTAGGCGAAATATCCTTAAGGACGGTGTCTTTGACACACCTCAAGCTAAACCTTCTATTCTCCATAATCAACCAATTTTTTCAACAATCTTAAGGATATTTCCACGTTGTTGTAATGGAGAATAATGCAGCAGTTGTTGGAGTGTTTATGAATAAATATGTTACAACTAAAAGTCGAGAACAACAACTATTTGTTGAGAAGCTAAAGGTAGCAACTCAAACTTATGATGTGGTTGAATAATGTCAAAAAACAAATTACTATAGGGCAAAACAGATGATTCAAGTATTATTACCTTTACTTTAATTTTCTGATTCACCTCGTATTGTCAATGTCACCTCCTTTGGTGGAAAGTTGGAGGAAGATGACTAGTATTCTTTGTGGATGAGGAGTCCACAATTTCACGTCACTTATGAATTGTCAAGGTCTCCATTTTAGTTCCACCTTGTGATATAAAGATTCTTCATCCATTTATTCTTTTCTTCAGAAAAAGTAAAGGTATGATCCTCGATTATGTATTTTAAAAATTTTGAGAATCCTTAGATAATAAGTTCAAATTTGTTTGGACTAAATGACAAAAGATAATTTATGTTACAACTATTATATTTAGTCTCCTTCGTCAAATCATTGAAATGATGTGTATATTTAAATATTATTTAAAGGTTGGCGATCTTTTATTATGAATTTGATATCTCTAAATATATATATTTGAGACAAAATATTTGGGTGAAGTTATATTATTTGCTTGTTGTTTATAAAATAAAACTCTCTATGAGTTGTGAAAAGACTATCTCCTTAACATGAAATTTTCGAAAATGTGAGGGACCGTGATGTCCAGAGTTATATAGCCTGATCCTAAGAAAGAAAAAGGTGATAAAAATTATTTATTAATGTCATAATAAAGCCTTACAAAATTGAGATTTTTTGTGGCAAAAATTTGTATTGGAAGATCAAAAATATTTTATATTTTTGGCTTTGAAAAGTTATGTTTCTTCAGGTCTCTTAGTCATTGGGTGAAGAAACTGTTGAATTATGACCCGTCTCCTACTGATTTGAGATATTTCTGTAGAAGTTAAAGTTGCTTCTATATTTAAAAAAAATTTACTTTGGTATTATAGTATGGAAGATACCAAAAAGAAAATTAAATTCATATGTGTTGAAAGATGTTTCAAAAGAGACTTGTACAGAAGTCAAGTTTTATTTCATTTGAGATGATTTTATGCTTTATTTGAGAAATACTAAAAGTTAGTATTTCGTATGTGGATTTTCCGTTGTATTAGAAAGATACAGTGATGATATTGAGTCTCTGATTCAGATGAGAAAAAACTAGCTAGTTATTATGTGATCACCTTTGGCGGGTGTTATGCTATTAAAATTTTCTGGCAATGAAGTTGATTAAGAAACCTCTTGGCGTGTATTCCACTAGGAATTAAACCGACAATATTTGTGTCGATGAATTGGGATTGCCAAGGTGCAATAGCCATAGTAAGAAAATGAATGTTTCAATGGGAAAAGTAGACATATTATTTTAAGATATAATGTCATAAATCAATTGCTTAGAGATGAGAATTTTTATATACATTATGTATAGTCAAAAGAGGATTTGGCCGATCTTTTGACTTATAAGTGAAACATCGAGGGGTTAAGACTTTTGCCAATTTGAGATGTATCAACAATGATGGTAACCCAACCTATGTCATTGGAGATCCCATGGAGTAGGTTCATATGGGTAATAACAAGTCATTTATTGATCAAATATGCAATATCAAATTATGTCTCTTCCTATAGTGTGAGTGTATATAGTGCAAGACTGCAAGAAATGTGAGGTTGAGTTATTAAACTCTTAATCCAATAATCCATAGCCTTTTGTTGGTGGTGCATTGCACTGCAGAATACACTTGATGGATGGACCTATATGAGTATGGAGTGGGGCCGCTCCTATGAAATTTGTAACGAAATTTCTAGAGCACTCATGAAAACCAGGCGTGCGCATGGCCTATTAGCGCAATACCGCGACAAACAACAAAGTGTGTGCGGGTATAATGTGATAGGTAAGACACTAAACTTACAAAAGAATTCTTGGTTCATAGAAGTTCTTAACTTTACCATTTGTTCTGTAAGTTTAATCTTATTTTATCTAGGTCTGGTTCATAGTCCAAGAGACACCAGATTCGATACATTATGCTCATTTGTGAAAACCCAGCGAAACTTTTTATTTTACTCTATTACTCAATATTTTTTTGAGTTATGTGGGGGATTGTTAGAAAAATGATTTTGCTAACTCAAAAAGAAATATACAAATTAGTTTCCAGATTCATTCTTTTATATTATATTAATTGGTATTCGTTATGCTAATTAATTTGAATGTATTTCAAACATAACAATGAGTTTGTAACTGAAATTTGATATTACTCTTGAATAGTCTTAATGGCTAATTATTCATAATTTCTAACGTTGGCTTTTGAGAATGGTCAGACAGTTTAATGGATTAAAAATAGCTTTTATTAGTTACAAAAGTTGAGAGTTATAACTTCTATCAATTTATCCTATATATACTTTATTTCAATGTTGAACGTGAGGAAGGAAAAGAGTAGAGAGAAAAAGAATGAACAAAGTGAAAAACTTTTCTTTATGTGATGGGTTTTCTTTTATTCAATCTTTGTTGTTTCTGCTCCTAGTTTATATGAATCCTAGGGGATACGCCTAGTTTTATTCATTACGGTGTAGGCAAAATATCCTTAAAAACAGTGTCTTTGACACGCCTCAAGCTAAACCTTCTATTCTCCGTAATCAACCAATTTCTCCAATAGTATTTACGTCGGATGTAGCATAAAACATCGTTTTTATATGTGTTTTGATAGTAGCTTTGTTCATATATATGTATATTGCACTACACTTTAAATTTGATGTATCAATTTTTGCCTTTGCTGCTCAATCCCTTCTTAGTCCTTCCCCCCTTCCCACATCCAAGTCTAATATGGTTATCAACTCCATGCATTCCACAATATCCAATTGAGCCTCCTATACATTCTGTTGTTTCCCAAGTTGAGAGTTATATATTTCCACACAACCAGATTCAAGTCCTACTCCCATTGTTCTGAATAGCACCCCATCTGTCACTTTTTCAAATAGAATTCTGTCAGCGCCCTCTTCCTTTTCTCCTACTAAAACTCTAGTTGTTGACCTTAAAAATAACTCTACAACTCAACAAGGAACGGCGAGAAGCCCAAATATACAAGGAATGGCGAGAAGCCATGGCTGCCAAAATGATCAAGAACAAAACATGGTCCTAAGTTCCTCACAAACCAATAATGAATGTCTTGTGGGTGCAAATGGGTTTTTCGAATAAAAAAGAACTCATCTGTGTTATTGAACATTACAAAGCCCGTCTTGTGGCTAAGGGGTTTCATCAAGTTGAAGATCTCTACTTTTATGACATATTTATCCCAGTGGTGAAACCAACAACTATATGGATTGTCCGAACTTTGGCTGTGACTAATAATTGGCCTTTGCGTCAATTGGATGTTCAAAATGCCTTCTTACACAGTGACCTTGTTTTTATGCCGATGACATTGTTGTAACAGGTAACGACATCAAATTTATTGAATCTCTTGTTTCAATATACGAAGTCATTGTTAGATGGCACTGCAGAAATTCCTGTAGTAGCTACCTTTTGATTTCTCATGGTTTAATCACTGTTGATCAGCTCTCATTATTGGTACCCTTTAATTCACTAAATTGCAGTGATAATCATTTGTATGATGAATATTATAAGATACTTACACTAGTAAAAAGGAGATAATACTACTAATGATAATGAGAGAGTAAAGTTTCAAGATCACATATAAGCACATTGTCACTTTTCATTGATATTTATTTGAAAAGAGACTTATACAAACCAACATATTCAAGAGAGTTTACATTTAATCCACCCCAAAAAGAAAAAGTAAATATAAAAATTAATAGAAAAATGACAAGTAATTGACATACATTAACAAAGATCCTGTTGTTTGAGAACCCAACTTCTAACAGATTGGAAGAGGTGCACCATTCCATTCCTTGAGACATTCTAACAATGAATCAATTATTTGTCCATTGCACATTGCTGTAAACACTTTGTCACATTCTTCACCTGGTGACCTGACTTTTTCTCCTGTCAATAATTCAGCTCCAAGTTCTTCTCTAACAAATCTGTAGAGTGGATAAGATCTGCATTCCTTTATCCTGTTCGCAATTGCAGGGTTCCCATTTTCCAGCGCAATTCTTGCACTCTCGACTTCCTTTGGTAACACAGCCTTTAACTCGTCTTCAAAAGCTAGTATCTTTTGGAAGATTGAGCTGTTTGCGTTCTTCTCATTTTCGCCATTTTGTAAGGCGTGGTCGACGAGTACTTGCCTCAGTTTCTGCATCAGTGGGTAGTTGGCGCTGCAGGCATCATCAGCGTATGCAAAGACGTATTCCCTGTCCACGACTCGAAGCAAGTCCTTTTCGCAGAATCTTGATGCATGAAGTTCTCCATTGGCACCCATTGTCAAGGTTCTCTTAGCGACTTGGCTCACCGTGTTCTTGACTGCATTCCTCAGATTTTCTTCCAAATGCCTCAAGTCTATCGCTTGGCAGAGTGCGACTAGAAATGTGGATGACATTAGCTTTAAGATGTCCACGGCTTCAGCTGTTTTTCTAGCTGAGATTAAGCCCAAGGAGTTCACATCTTGGTTGTGTTGCTCGGCGCTTTGTACGTGGTTAGTCACTGGATTTGCCAAGAATTGAAGTTCTGAACAGTATGAAGCCATGGCAATCTCAGACCCCTTGAAACCATAGTCCAAGCTTGGATTCCTTCCCGCTGTCAGATTAGATGGTAACCCGTTGTTGTAGTAATCGTTGACAAGCTCGGAGAATTGGGCAAACATCAATTTCCCAATAGAGGCAATGGCTAATCTAGAATTGTCCATAGAGACACCAATTGGTGTACCCTGGAAATTGCCACCGTGTAATGCCTTGTTTCTTGAAACATCGATTAAAGGGTTGTCGTTCACTGAGTTAATCTCCCTCTCAATCATCTTGGTTGCAGAACGGATGACCTCAATTTGAGGGCCGAGCCACTGGGGTGATGTTCTGAGGGCATAACGATCTTGCTTTGGTTTTTGAAGAGGATCCGTTTCGTGAAGCTTCTGAGCCGCCTTCACATAAGAGCTACCATCCAAAATGTGTTCCATGATAGCAGCAGCCTCAATTTGTCCGGGGTGATGCTTCAACTTGTGTGTCAAGTGGTCAGTGAACTCGGGCTTACCATTCATCACCTCAGCGAAAATAGCTGAGAGAACTTCAGAAAAGACCGCGAGAACGTTAGCATCAAAGAGGACCATTGAGGCCAAACCAGAACCAACTGCAGTACCATTCACAAGAGCAAGGCCTTCCTTAGGCTGCAACTCGAAAAATCCACCGTTAACTCCAGCAACACGGAACGCTTCTTCAGCGTTGAGGGTTTCGCCATTAGGTCCAACGGCTTTGGAATTAGGCCGACCTGTGAGTAAACCGGCAATGTAGGACAAGGGGACGAGATCACCAGAGGCGGTGATTGTACCGCGAAGGGGCAAACATGGAGTGACGTTGTGGTTAAGCAATTTAGTGATTGCTTCCAAGATTTCAAATCTGATTCCAGAATATCCTTGTAGGAGTGTGTTGATTCTAACTAGCATAGCTGCCCTTGTCCCTGATTGTGGTAATGTGTGACATGATTCTGTTCCATTGCCAAAAACTCCAGCATTCAAGAACCTGCCATAACAATATCATCAAAATTAGATACAGCCAAATCTCTCTATATCGCCATCCATATATCATAATCATTCACTGTAAAAGCCAAGTTTTTCTCGGAAACGATTTTTATGTCATGTTATAATATATGTTCTCTATAACAGCATTTCACTATAGCACCAAAAAATATAGGAACAAACAACAACAACAACAATAACAACTACCCAGTAAAATCCCACAGAGTGGGGTCTAGCACCTTACCCCTACCCCGAAAGGGCAGAGAGGTTGTTTCCGAAAGACCCTCGGCTCAGAAAAAGAAAAGGAAAAGAGAAGAAGACAATTCATTAGTCACTTCAGTCGAAACCATAATAGTAACAGAAGCATAACAACCAACAGATAAATGACATGTAATAACATTAACCAGAAACTAAGGCCCGGTGCTAAGATAGATCAAGGATAAAGTGAATTCAACATAGACTGCAAGCTATCTAAGATCAATCCTAATCCAACCCCGCCTCAACCCCGGAATAAATATCGGAACAACCGCGACGGTTATATAGAGGTTTGACGAACTAGTGTGAGCGGTTTAAATGTCATCCTTAATTCTTTCTTCATATTGTAAAGGGAAGCAAAGCCCCTTTTGCTCCCTCCATTGATAGAAAAAGGGCACTCTTGCCGTTATTTCAGTGACTCATAACACAACATCAAGCCATAGTAATTAGATTAATCTACAAGGTTATTGGATATATCTTTACTATAGTAAAAGAGAGGAATATGCCACTAAGTCTAAATTATGTAGAAAAAGTAAAAGAAACACTTGAAAAATATGAAAAATTTTATTTTGTGTTTCATACAACTGAGACTAGTTGTATGAGACAACTTTTTATTTCACAATTTTGTGGACCCAAAAAATGTAAGATTGGGGTCTACAAATTTATAAGACAAAAAAAATCTCATACAACTAGTGTAAGTTATATGAAACACAAAATAAAAAACGTCTCGAAAAATACTATGAGTCATTATTATGAAAATCATTTTCAAGTAAACAATTTTAAGTGTGTGGACAACAATGTAAGGGAGATGTGCGTGTTAGGTAGGTGTTCAAGACTTTAGAAAAATCACCTTTTCGCCAAAATCTAACAAATGAAGAACTAAAATTAGCCAATATTTCTAAATGTTTATTTTTAGAAAAGTGACAATTCCCAAAAAGAGAAAAATATATTGTAGTCATTTACGCATATTACGGCAGCATTTATTGGAATTTGTTATTTATAGGATTTGGTAATTTCAGAAGATAGCACATGGCACGAGACTGAGCCCTCTGAACCAAAAATGTAGGAAAGGCTAAACTGTTTGCACGTGCCCACATGTCACTTAACTCATCTCTGTATGGCTCCAGCTGGGGCAACTAAACTATACCACATTTACTATTTCGGTAAGAATTTATTTATTTAAACCGAATGTATGTATACACAAAACCTATAAATATAAAATATATGTTTAGCATAATACATTTTTTAAAATTTTAATTATGTATTTTCACGTTGATTTGTTGGTTTTTAAAGTTATTGCTTAGTTAGAAATAAATACATTTTGGTGGGAGTGAGTATTTATCTTTCTTTCTTACCCTACAGGCTACATGACTCCACCGATTTTCTTAATTTACAGTAAAGAGTTTTTGCAAACAAGGGTTTGGCGGCTACTAATAAATACTTTTAGCACACAGTGAATTTTTAAGCCTATTTACCATGTCAAAATTGACCTCTTCTTCCTATTTGCAAAAACTGGACAGTTTTGTAACATTAATGTGGCTAGTAATCAAAAAGACATAGTATCTTTTTTTCTTTTTCTTTTTTTTTTTTTTTTGTGAAGAAAAGACATGGTATCTGTTTTGAATAGGTTCTAGCTATGTTATATAANAAAAAATAATTTTTTTTTTTTTTTTTTTTTTTTTTTTTTTTTTTTTTTTTTTTTTTTTTTTTTTTTTTTGTGAAGAAAAGACATGGTATCTGTTTTGAATAGGTTCTAGCTATGTTATATAAATGTAATAAATAGTGTTGACACCTTCAAATAACACAGCAGATAAAGAACCAAACAATAATAACAAGTAGAAATGACACCAGGTAGCCACTCTTAAAGACTATTATTTAGACATTAGCCAGTGCATTCGCAATTTTAATTTTTTGACAAAAATATTCTCAATTATTTTAAAATACAATTTTTATTTTAAAATTTAAGAATAAAATAAATACTGATTAATTTCTAAAAATATCTTTAAAATAACTATTTGTGCACTTGCCCCTAATAAGAATCACTTACAAATAACAATAGTAACATGCTTGCACGTATTAAAATACTTGTCTGCTAGCCTTTTTCTTTTTTAAAACATCTTATTATCCGTCTATTTCTGTCAAATTTTCTAAGAATAACATATTCTTGTATTTCCCATAATTAAGATCTGTCAGTTTTTCCTTAACCCTTAAACACAACATACTAAAAAAGCATATGTCCAATGTACTGACTTTCTGCTAAGCGTTGGGTTCGAACAGGGTCACACCACAATGGTCCATTATACGGAGTCCCATCTGTATTTGTGCATGAGACTATTTTTACGACTTCTCTTGACCACCAATTTTACTGGTTACGTCAAGACTCACCGTTCACAAATACAACATACTTAAAAAGAATAAAATATTAATTACTATTATATGTTAAGCAAAATTAAGTTAGATGGAAAGTAGTTTACCTTATAAGTTCCTTTTGAAGAGCACCACCATTCTTGGTTCTCCTATGTGAAGTAGCACCAAAACCAGTAGTAACACCATAACTATCAGTTCCTTTACTCATACTATCCATAACCCAATCACTACTAGCTTTAACACCAGCTCTTGCCCCTTCAGAAAGCTCCACTTTTACAGTTTTAGCATTATCTTTTGCAGCAATAGCCGCAACTTGAGCCACTGTTAAAGTCTCACCTCCAAGTTTCACCACTGGTTTCCTAAACTCAGCCACCATTTTCTTCACTTCATCTAAATGGCTACCTTTCAATGAATCAGCTGCCATTTCCCAGTTCAATGGATCCACTTTAATGCAAAAATCCATTTCTTGGTGACCATTTTGTGCAACACTAGCCATTTTTTTGTGTAGATGAAATGAAGTGATTCAAGAAAATGGACAAAAGTGAAAAGTGGTTGGTTTGTCTAGTGAAAAATTGAAGGTATATTTTGGAGCAAGAATTGGGTTATTAATTAAATGTGAGGATGGGTAGGAAGATCCTGGTTATTGAAGCTAAGAATTGTGGTATAAATAGAGGGATGGGTAAAATGTTTGGTAGGTGAACAAAATAAGGGACCCCTTAAATAATTAATATGAACCGTTTGATTAATGTGTGAACAATTTCCTGGTAGGTGAACATAGGGGAAGATTAGTATGGACCGTTGGATTAAAAATGTAATGTGCGGTTGAGATATGAAAACAACATGGGTAAAGGATGCAACATGGCTTTCAAAAGTTTAGGGGGTTGGTGGATTTGAAGAAAAGGTTCGGTGCTTTTGGGTTGTTGAAATACTAATTAAAATGGGATAAAATTAGGGATTTGATTATTAGATTTGGATCTTTTAATATGTGGGGGTTGGTGAATTTGTGAAAGGGGGTTGTTTGGGTTGTTGAAAAACTCCTTATAACTTTTAACTCAAATAGAAGGAAAAAAAAAAAAGAATCAAACTCATATAGCTGAACATTCAATTACTTAAATTTCAAAAAAAAATTGATATATATATATATAATATGTACAAATATTTGTGCAATTTATGTATAAAATGTATAAATAATATAATTATATATACCGACTAAAACAATGAATTTCATCAACTATTTACGTAAAGATAAAGAAAAAAAGGATTTGACGTAAATTTTTCTCTTTCTTTCAAAAATGAATTCCTGTATTTTTATTTATGTGAAGTTATTTGATTGAACACAAAGTTTAGGGAAAAAAAAAAGAAGACTTTTGAATTTGTAGTATAAAATGAGATACATATATTTTGTGTAGCTATAAATTATTGCATAAATATAAATTACTTTTAAATACAAGAAGAGGTATTATTTATACGGATTAAAACGTAAATAGATTCAAATAAATTAAAACAAATAGAGTAAGAATCATTAACTTGCATATCAATTAAATAAAGGAATATTTGAGAATTATTTTTGTTTTATTATTCAGAAAAAAGGCATAAAGATAAAATTGACTTGACATGTTTTTGTCGCAATATCATAATAGGCCATTTCTCTAATTCGAACTTAAGATAGACATGTTTTAAATTCGTCTTAATCTTCTTTACTCTATTTCCGAGTTTTGTATATATCGAGAATTGTAGTTACTCTATGTGGTATTTTCTGAGAAGTTAAAGACCGCCGTTTCTTTTTGCGTAAGTGTGTTATCATTCACACCATGTTTGGCCGGTAGTGACATAACATATCGTATTGTATTATATTATATTGTATCGTTTGATTAATACAAAAATTAGATAGAATATATCGATTGTCGTTGTTTTATGATATAATAACTGGTAATTTGAAAATAAACTTGTAATATTATAAAAAAAAATTATAATACATAATAAAATTAATATATAAAAAGGTATGATAAAGGATAAACTAAAATTATTTAACGATAATGAAGAGCGGATAAGAGAAAAAGATAAGGTAATGACACGACCACACCAAATCGGTTGTTACATAAAGTGATAGGTTTTGTCGTTACATAACAACAAATTCAACGATACGATACAATAAAATTTAAATAACAATCAACAGTATGATATAATCAGCAACAATCGTCCAAACAAGCTGTTAGGCATGGAAAAATGGTAATCTTGCCATATTTTTTATTTGTTTTCCGAAAAAGGAAGCATTCAACTTTAAAAATAAGCTTGACTGAATATTGGTATACTTTAAATTTAGAAATAGAAACATTTACACGACAAAAAGACTTAGCATATTAGGTTTGGATTTGACTTCCACGATTCGCATTTTTCCTTTTCCTTTTTCCGAATCCAACTTCATAACAACAACAACAACATACTATTTAAAAAGGCAAGTCGGTGCATAATGTATTTCGCATTCACGTAGGGTTCGAAGAAGCGACGCATCCCACGGGAGTATGATGTGGTGATCATGCCCAACTATGCCTTCTAAAAAGGATAATGCGGTCGTTTCAAATATAATCCGGTTTATAAGTCCGGAGTCGAATCCCACAGAGACTTAACCTATCAATTACCCTTGATGGAATCACTAAATTCTTTATAATCAACTTCCCCAAACGTTGTAAACAATAGTTGATTGTATTTCTACTAACTAAGATTGAAAATAAATAACTAACAGTTGTAAACTAAATATGCTGGGTTGTAAATAATAATGAGAAGGTTCTAAGGTAGTAATTTTCCATATTGATGGAATCCCTTCCGGGTATATTTCATATAAATTCACCAAATATCTCTATCAATCATGAGCACTTTTTTTACCGCAAATCTCTCGCGAGTAATTGCGATAATTTACTAAACGCACTCTCCCGAGCTACGCTAGCTGACTTCGTTTATTACAGCTCACTTTAGATCACACTCAAGGCTTCGTTATCCATAGTCCCGCCTTTAAACCCGTAGTTATAGATCCCTCTTATACTTTGGGAGTGGTGTTGTTCAATAATTATCTAAATATGCACTATCTCCCGAGTTATGCACACTAAATAGGCACAGCTAATTGAGGATCCTGTCAATTAACTACAATAAATACGTAATTGAACAAATAGAGATTAACCAGCAAACTGTATGAACATAATCAAGAAGATCATCCTTCAAAAGGTTCCATCAAAACCTTAGACTTAAGGATTTAGCTACTCATAACAACTTGAAGATAATCTATGAAAATATTTATCACGGAAAATTGCAAGAAAAAAAAAGAAATAAAGAACTATGATGTTTTGGGTGATCTCTTACACTTGTGTTTCTCGCCCAAAGTACTCTCTAAACAAAATATGACCTAATGTGGCCGGAATCCTACTTTTTATAAGGGTTTTACACCAAGTTTTCCCGACTTGATACTTCTGTCCCTGGCTATTTCGCTTTCTGCCGCGGTCCCATCGCGGTTACGCCGGGACCGTGGCCAAATGGGTTCTCTGAATCTGCAGCTCTACTCTGCTGCGGTTATGGTCTGACCGCGGCAGGCCAATTTCTGCACTTCTTTGACTTTTCACTTGGTGTATTTCTTGGGCATTGTTTGATTGGCCTCCTTTTTTCCGTAATTGATCCCAAACTTGCTTCATCGACTTCTTTCGTTGGATATAGCCTGCAAAGCATGAAAAGCACTAATCACAGCACTTGGTTATCACTTTTTACAACAAAGATATACAAAATGTGGTTCTTTAGGGTCTAATTATAGTCTAATTCACCTATTATCAACACCCCACACTTAAATCTTTGCTCGTACTCGAGCGAGTTGAACCACGCTTTTAGGCCTATTCATTAGATGCATTACCCTTTTTATGTCACGCCTGCTATTATGAAAGAACAACCTAATTAGTGCAACAGCCACACCTCAGATGAAGACTCTAATACCATGTCACACTCATGCTTCCTCTATGTACTCTAACAGAAGTGAAGACTTGCTTTTTCTTCTTGAGTTAAATGCCCTCACATCACATTTTTTAGAGAAGTTCCACACACATGAAATCAAACAACAAGGAACTGTAGATAGGAAAAATTCACTCACTCTCAACAAAGAACATTCATATGCCACGCAGATACACCATAAGCTTGCCCTTAGTGTAATATTCTACTAATCGAATTGTTCAGTCTAAGATCAATAGGGCTTCATTTGGTTGTAATGTAGGCTACGGGACGGGTAGGATACATTTAGATATAAGAGTGATTACACCTCCCTAAGCACTTTAATACATACATTTTCTCAATTAAACCTCATCCTTATGTCACCCCAAAATTTTACCTTCACATCAACGTAACTACCCCATTCTTCTTTAAGCACACTTGCATCAAGAGCCACCACTTATCTAGGAGTTTTTATGTTTATAAATTTTTATTTTTTTCAATTCAAGTGGCTCTTCCTTTTTCAAAGCAGTGCCCTTTTCTCCTTATTCAACTAGTTCCACTCGAAAGCCAAATCGACCACCCCACACTTTAACTTTTATAAAGTTCATAATAATTCAAGTGCTCATGAGAGATGAAAATGCTCAAATAGATGGTTAATTCAAATAATTAGGTAAGGCTTGTAATGTGGTTGCCAAAGAAAAAGAATTATAAGCTCAAAGGGGTTAACTATGGTAATATGTACAGGTGGATTCATAATTATATAGGCTACACAAAGAAATGCCTAAATCATCTCAAAGACAAAATAACTACTATTTCGCTTTGCACACACACGGGGCAAGTTCTAGGTATCGCATGCGTGCACAGAATACGTGTATAACCTCATACACACTTGGCATGTAACTCAATCCGAATTAGTTTGTCAGCACATTCACGAGAGCATTCAAATAAGACAAGGTGTGCAAAATTAAGGCATAAGATTAAGAGTCTACACGTGAGCCTAGACGTCGCATCCTCAAGTTCGTTTTAAGTATTTGCAGGTATGTACACCATCGGATGCATTCTTGCCCAGCCCTTCTTATCCCACAAGAGTCCTAAGGGTCCTAAAATCTATTAAGGAAAAATCTAACTAACCCGGTTCAAGAAAAATCCTTGGAAAAGAACCGCGGTCAAAAGAAAAACCAAGGTAGAAATTACTACACTACCTGAAAAAAATAAAAATCTTTTTGTCTTTTTTTTTTATTAGACTACTTCCCTCAAGAA
Source organism: Nicotiana glauca (assembly GCA_026770625.1). NCBI lineage: Eukaryota > Viridiplantae > Streptophyta > Magnoliopsida > Solanales > Solanaceae > Nicotiana > Nicotiana glauca. The sequence continues at coordinate 24,281 of MU699359.1, read as the reverse complement.
TATTGTCTAGGTGGTCCGTCATCGGGAAGAGTCTCCTAACTTTTCTATGTTTTTTTTTTCTTTTTTTTATATCCGACTTTAACCCTCAAGAAACCCGTCGACAAGTGTCCGTCGTTGGGCTAAGTCGGTGACATCTAAGCTACATATACAACAACACATATATACACAAATCATATATACACATATTCAAGTCTCCCACCCCACACACAAAAAGTATGGCATGTCCTCATGTCATAAAACAATTAAAGAGCAGAAGGGTAAGAGGACTTCCCTGGTCATCAGTATGAGTTAGAGACGGTGTTGGGATCTAAGTGATAGGCCCTCCCTAAAGCACGGAACCAAGCCATCACCCGGCTCTCAGACCTGGCCTGTCGTCTAGACATGGCATCCAAACGAACATGCAGGCTATCTACGGAATGGCGTATTTCCGCCACGTCTTCCTACATATAAGGCAACAAGGGTCGGCTTAAGTATGATCTAGGGTAATCCGCCCCGGTTTGGTGTTGCCGTGAGGATCCAGCTGCATCATAAGACCTCCTGGGTGGTGCCATGGTTGCTGGGGCATCATCATCATCATCCAGGTCAATGTGTGTAGGTGCATCTCTGCCCACTTTGATCTTTGACGCTTTGAAAACTGCTTTTGGGGGTAGAGTACCATCCACATGATTGACTGGGACATTAGCCATCAAACACAACCTCGTCACCAGTGAGGGGAAGTAAAACCCCTTAGTCATCAGTGGCGACCGGAGCATCATTTCATCTCCAATGATCTTAGCAATATCGACATCCTTCCTAGTCACAAAGCACTTAACCAATAAGGCTCGCAAGCTGTTCACATCTGTTGTGTTGCTCGTGGGCAACAATCTGCTGCAAATCATAGTGAACCAACACTTAGCGTCCCAGGTGAATGACTTGGAATGCAGGGTCATGTTCTCCTGAATCCAAATTGGTCTTCCCCCTTAGCATAAGGAGTCAGTCAGAGTGCCCCAGTCTACCCCTGGAGAATTGTGGTAATAATCATTGTCACCAGTGAATGGGGCAACTGCAGAACATGGCGAATTTTCTGGACATAGACATCTATTACTTTGCCCCGCACCACCACCGAATGGCACATATGTTTCGGCAGTTCGCGTAGAACTCCCGGACTATCATTGGGTTATCCATGTCTGGTTCATCGAATAAGTACTCCATCCCCCTCCAGTGGATTTCTTCGTACATATCCAGCTTTTTAACTCGAAGGGCGGCCTTGTCAATACCAATTTCCGGGATAAAGTTCTTAGTGGCTTTCGCATGAAACCTGTCCTGGGACTCCTCGGACGTGAACCGGGTTGCATCATAAGTGGGCACATCGGAAGTACCTTCCGAATTTCTTCGCTTCTTTCTGGCTATCATACCTGCAATCAGGTTATCATAACAATCAGGGCCAGCTAAACATGTGCCAGTCAGATGGATACTCAGACTTCTCCACCCATTGGTACCAAACAATTACCCAAGGTGGACAACATCTACTATTATCCCCACACCACTCATCAACAATACAATTTCACCCTATAAAAACCCCACCACAAGCTTCCATCAATACATACCGTTAAATGCTACCACCACCCACCCCACACACAAATTGTCCACTAGAATTACACCCCACACTTATACAAAATAACCCCACACACCAACTACAACAACAACTTGGAGTCTAAAACCCCATTGCAACTAAAATCAAGAATTATCTACAAAAATCACAGCATACTGCAAAATACATACAACATAAGGAAAAGTAGAGCAACTTACTTGAGTATTAGCGCAAATTCTTGGGAAAAAAAGGAAAAAAAAATTGGAGGTGGTGGCTGGGTAGGGGTGGGGCATTTTTTGGGGGGGGGGTTGTGGGTGGTTAGGGTTTTTGGTTAATGGGATTTTGGTTTATGGGAAGAAGAAGAATAAAGAAGAGAGAGTAGGTTGTTGGGAAGAAGAAGAGAGAAGTTGTGAGGAAGAAGAATGAAAGAAGTGAGAGGTAGGGATGAAGAAGAAGAAGAAGAGATTTGAGAGAATAGAGAGTGTTTTGAGATAAGATAGAGAGAAGAGAGAAGAAGAAGGGATTTCTGTCGGTTGGGTATGGGTTGGGTTGGGGGTAGGTTAGGGTAATTAGGAGGGAGGGGAAAGAAAATAAAAAAAATTCTGTTGTACATACCTGGGCCCGTTTTTGGTCCACCGCGGTCCTATCGCGGTTACGCTGCAACCGCGGTGGGAAAACTTCAGAGAGGGGATTCTACCGCGATTATGCCGCGACCGCGGTAGACCTGTTACTGGCTGCCTATTGCTTGGTTTTTGTTCATTGTTATGCCCCTTAGGCACTATTTTTACTTCTTTTAAGGCCTACCTTACCCATAGTATGTCCAGGCTCGTGATGCAATGACCTCTGCACTAACCTGCATATATACAAAATGTTAGAAATTCTACTACCATGGATTGCCTCCCATGAAGCGCCTGATTTAACGTCGCGGCACGACGCAACACGATCGCAAGATTTGCTCAACCTCTCTCTCTCTCTCTTTTTTATATGGTATTACAAATTACAATTACAACACAATCTTGGGTTGCCTCCCATGCAGCGCCTGATTTAACGTCACGTCACGACTCAAGTGAGCGCATTTAAGGCTCGCTTGACCTCTGAGGTTCAGTCAGGTGGATCTCAGACCCTTCTTTTGGTTCATTCATACCCACATATAGTTTTAATCTCTGCCCATTGACTCTAAATGTATAAGAGTCTTTCTCATCAGCGATCTCTATAGCGCCTGAAGGGAATACTTCAACCACTCGAAACGGTCCAGACCATCTTGACTTAAGCTTACCAGGGAACAGCCGCAATCTTGAGTTGTAGAGCAATACCATGTCCCCGGGTTTGAAATGTTACTCAACAATGTTCTGGTCGTGTAACCTTTTCATTCTTTCCTTGTACAATCTTGTGCTCTCAAAAGCAAGATGTCTGAACTCGTCAAGCTCATGCAACTCAGTGATTCTAGTTGTGCCTGCAGCTTCAATGTCTAAGTTCAACTGCTTCAATGCCCACCACGCTTTATGTTCAAGTTCAACTGACAAGTGACAGGCCTTTCCAAACACCAACTTATACGGTGACATACCAATTGGTGTTTTAAACGCGGTCTTGTAGGCCCATAGTGCATCATCTAGCTTCCTCGCCCAATCAGTTCTTGTGGCATTCACAGTCTTGGTCAAAACACTCTTGATCTCTCTGTTGGACACTTCCACCTGCCCACTAGTTTGCGGGTGAAACATAGTAGCCACCTTGTGGCGCACATCATACTTAGCAAGCAACTTTTCGAAGGCTCTATTACAGAAGTGAGTGCCTCCGTCGCTTATAATCGCTAGTGGTGTTCCAAACCGGGTGAATATGTTCTTCTTCAAGAATTCCACCACTACTCTTGCATCATTAGTGGGTAACGCAGTAGCTTCTACCCACTAGCATTCATTGCAGCCCTTCACCCATAGGTGCGCGTCTCTGAACACTGTCGGCCAATAGAATCCGGCCTCAAGCACTTTCGCAGTTGTCCTGACCCCTCCAAAATGTCCTCCATATGCTGATGCTTGACAAGCCTACAAAACACAAGATTGTTCTATCTCGGGGACACACCTCCGAATCATATTGTCAACACATATTCTAAACAGATAAGGCTCGTCCCAATAATACATGCGGCTATCACGATAAAACTTTTTTCTTTGGACAGATGAAAGGTCATGAGGAACTATACCACTGGCCAGGTAATTAGCAAAGTCTGCATACCATGGCGCTTTCTCAAGATTAGTAGCGAGCAACTGCTCGTCTGGAAAGGTTTCCAGGATCTCTTCAACTCGATTGCTTTTTCAGATCCTTCAAGTCATGATAGATGATCAGCGACTTGATTTTTTGTGCCATTACGGTCACGAATTTCGAGGTCAAATTCTTGCAACAGCAGCACCCATCAAATCAGGCGCGGCTTAGACTCCTTTTTCTCAATTAGATACCTGAGAGCTGCGTGGTTAGTATATACAATTACCTTGGAACCAATCAGATATGATCGGAACTTGTCGAAAGCAAACACCACAGCTAACATCTCCTTCTCAGTCACAGTGTAATTCAGTTGGGCTCCACTCAGCGTTCTGCTAGCACAGCATATTGCATGCATCAGCTTGTCTTTCCACTGTCCCAGCACTGCCCCCATTGCGTAGTCACTAGCATCACACATGAGTTCGAATGGTTGCTCCTAGTCGGGGGCGACTATGATAGGTGTTATGACTAGCCTCTTTTTGAGCTCCTCAAATGCTACCCAGCAATCATCAGAAAACAAGAAAGGGTGATCTTTTTCTAACAACTTACAGAGAGCGTTGGCGATCTTTGAGAAGTACCTTATGAATTGCCGATAGAAACCGGCATGCCCGAGGAAGCTTCTGATTTCTTTGACTGAATTTGGAGGGGGTAGATTAGCTATCATATCTACCTTCGCACGATCCACCTCAATTCCTTTGCTTGACACCCGGTGTCCCAAGACTATGCCCCCTTGTACCTTAAAATGGCCCTTCTTCCAATTTAGAACCAGATTAGTCTCGATACACCGCTTCAGCACACGAGTCAGATTTATCAGGCACTCATCAAATGAGTTCCCCACCACTGAGAAGTCATCCATGAACACCTTCATTATATCCTCCACCATGTCCGTGAATATGGCCATCATGCACCGTTGGAATGTGGCGGGTGTGTTGCATAGGCCAAAAGGCATCCTCCGAAAGGCATAAATGCCATACGGGCAAGTAAAAGAGGTCTTCTCTCTGTCCTCTGGTGCAATGGATATCTAATTGTACCCGGAGTACCCATCCAGAAAACAAAAATGTGACCTCCCTACCAATCTGTCTAACATCTGATCAATGAAGGGAAGCGGGAATTGGTCTTTCCAGTGGCTAGATTTAACTTTCGATAGTCCATGCAAATTCTCCAGCCCGTGACAGTTCTTGTAGATATCAATTCATTCTTATCATTCTTGACTACCGTCATGCCACCCTTTTTAGGAACACATTAAACTGGGCTAACCCAGCTGTTGTCAGAGATTGGAAAATAATTCCCGCATCTAACCACTTGATTACTTCTTTCTTTACCACTTCCTTCATATTGGGGTTCAGCCTTCTTTGGTGTTCCCTG
>MU699357.1:12640-31924 GCA_026770625.1 Nicotiana glauca | reverse complement strand
AGAAAATTAAAAGAAAAATACCAAGAAATAATAAATACAGGAGTAATACAAAAATACAGAAAAGAAAATAAATAAAAAATATATAATACAAAAAATATTAAGAAATACAATGTATAAATACAAAATGCAATATACAAAGAAATTAGGCCAAATAACATATTTCAGTAGCCCAATCAATACAATACATAAGACCAGGCCCAAATTAAAATCAGCCGGTCTGTATATACATAACCCAAACGACACCGTTCTAAGTGAGCAGATCTGGACAGTTGAAAGCTTTGATCAAACGATCAGGAGTGATGGCCATCGTTTAAATAAAACGACGTCGTGTATTAGAATCAACTAAGCCGTTGATATCATGCATCCAATGGTCACAATTAAATGACCACTTAATAAGTACGACGTCGTTCCTAGGGTGATTAAATCTGAGCCGTTGGTACATTTAATCCAACGGTCTCAGATCAATCAGAGTTTTTAAATATACAAAACAATACATACACATTCATTCCACATCCTTCGTCTCTAAAATGAAAACCCTAGCTGCCCTAAGTTTCTCTCAACTGCCCGCCGGAAACCTACTGGCGGGGAACACTACCAGTTCTGATCGAACTACCATGAACACCCCATGACCTCCTCCGTCCACTCTTTCACCCTATCTCGTTAGTTTCCCTCGAAAACCCCTAGGAAACCTCGAATAATCTAAAAGATGTCGCTGGAACCCTACTCCGGCGACCACCACTTATGAACCAGTGTTTGCCATTAACACCATAGGACCATCTCATCGTCCTCTTCAACCCCATCTAATTAGTTTTCCTCGAATCAACCCCAAACCCTTCGAATATTAAAAAATATATCGCCGGAACTTCATTCCAACGGACATTCCTAGTTCCAAAACCACCACATCAAACCCCTAGCCTCCTACCAAGATCTTTATCACAAAAAGAAGACTCAAAGAGTCTGTTTGAAAGTCCAACAGCCAAGGAAAAGGCTTATGGACTCCTGATGCCAGAAAATTAAGAACAAGAAAAGAAAAATAAAGAAAAAGATAGAAAAAGAAAATAGAAGAAAGAAAGAAAGTAAAGATAAAACAAGAACGAGAAAGCTAAGTAGCCCCAACCCTAATTTTTCTACTTGCATATATGTTTATCGACCTCTTTTACTTCTTCTGTTTCTGTGCCTTCCAAAGAATAATATGAGTCTAATACATGCTTAGTCACTTTCTGATTATATTTAGTTGAGGAAATCTTGATTGTGACTATGAAGTTGTCTGATCTTATACTCTGGATTTGCATGCTCAAAGCCTTCTTTGTTTGTACATGAAATCGATTATGGATTCACATCCTATATGTTCTCTTTTCTGATTAAGGTCACTAGTTAAATCACATGCTTTGTATCCACTTAGGGTTCTTACTTGATAGATCTAGATTTTTGATTGAGTGTTCTGTTAATTGGATTCAATCTATTATCAATTTGTTTCTCTGAGTCCTGTTAATTGAGTGTTTAATCATAATATGGCTATATCTGTAAGACTGTCTAATGTTGGCTATCATTGCAATGTAATTTTGACTTTTGAGTTTTGACTTTTGACTTTTCTGAACCTCTGATTAATTAAAGGGTTAATTGGGTAATTAGTTTTACATTAAGGCTATATCTGTAAGATTGGTTAAATGTTGGCTATTTCTGTAACTTATACTTTGATAATTAGTCTTAAATTGACTATGATTGAAAGATTGTTTAGTAGTGGCTATTTGGGTAATCCAATTTTGACTATGACCTTTAAAAAGGGGTCTAATTGTTTAAAGGTTTGGTCGGGTAAATAAAAGTAAAACACAGGGGTTTAAAGGGGATGGGATAAATGGTATTCTGCAATTAAATAAAAGGGGTAGGGGTATAAAAGGCAAAGTTGCCTGGCTCTTATGTAATTAATTGAATAATAAAGGGTATCTTAGGTATGCTAAAAGGGTAAATTAGTAGAAATTAATAGCAAGTGAGGGTAGTAAAGACATTTAAGGGCAATTGGAATAATGTGGATGCCACTAGAACCTTCTAGCAAGGGTTCTAGTGCATTCACGGTTTAAATATATGGACTAAACTGAAAAATAATTGGAAAAGTAGGGGTGGAAATCTGAATATTAAGTTCAAATTTCCCTCCCATTTTTGCTCTATAAATAGGCCTTCTTAGGCCACAATTAAGAAAGTTGGAAGGTGCGGAATTTGAGGGAGTTTCTTTTACACAATTGAGTTTCTTTTTTCTGGAAAGTCTTGAGGTTCTGGTTCGAAAAAAAGTTTTGGAAGGTCCAACATTCTGAAAATCCTTCCAATCTCTAAAAATCCAAATTTCTTAGTCCATCCTTAAGAAATTCTCTAATACTACTGTTCCATTGATTTTGGTTCGACTTCAAGTTGAAAATCTCCTGAGTTTTGGTATTTCGTCTGTTGATCTAGGTGTATTTGATTTGAATTTGGTTGTTGAAGCTGTGTGTTGCTGTGGTTATTCCTTGGGAAGTTGTTTGGTTATTTTGAGGTTTTGTGATCAAATCTGGTTATTGTGCATTCGCTGAGAATCTGCTGGTTTATTGTTTGTTGGAGTCCTATTATTGTTGATCCTCCTCCTCTTATTGCTTTAGACTTATCAGACTTGTTTCACATTTCCAGGTACACTTCTGATCTTTGAATATGTAATCAGAATTTTGAAGTTATAAAGCTATTTGACAAGTTTACTAGCTTTCAATCTTACTTACTTCATAGACGTAGAGTTATATAGATTGATATGTAATTTGTTAGGAATTTATATGTATAATTTGGACTGTGGACTGTTGAACTATGGATTTGGGTTAATAATTCCTTGAATTAATTAGTTTATATATTCATGTAGAAGTTATACGAAGTAGATCAGTGAAAATAAGTCACATAGATTGCATGTTTGATAATTGGTTAAAGCCTAGTTGATCAATTTTCATATCTTCATATGTTTTAAATCAGAAGTGTAATACAAAATGTTGAAATGCTTTTGTTAGTTTAAGTTCTGTATCAATAGTTATTAATGAGAAAAAATATGAAACACTTAGATTTAAATTCTGTTTATGGCACTGAATTGTTTAAATTAGTTTGGTTATAAATTCACGTTAAAGTTCAGTAGAATGATGTGAAAAAGGAATTCGAAATATGAATGAAATTCAGGACTTAATTCGAATATGTTAACTGTAGATTTAGTTTAACGTTTCTGGTCGAGTATAACGATAATACAATTCTGCATCTAAATGAGTAGTATTCCCACTGATAAACAATATCACAAATTAGTAAATTAGGATAGTTAATATATAAGTTGTTTAACAACGGAAGTGTCAAAACTTGAATGAATTCGTAACCATAATACATGAATAGAAATGCTATACTATTGCCCTTTGGAAATTTTTTATCATGTGCTATTAAAAGCTTTATGTGTAGATTAATAGTTTAACGACCATGTTTAAAGACAGTTCTTCTGATTTCGTCTATAATTTGGGCCTAATCGGGTAAAAAGGACCCGAATCAATAATCATGTCCCTTGATGCTCACATGAGCAAATCAGTATACATGAGTTGGGCTCAGACGAGCCTTATGCACAGTTGTGCATTACCCTTTGCTGGACTAATGTCCAGGCCCAAATCATATGAAGGCTTGGGCATATTAATATTAATTCATAATCAAATAGCATTAGTCAAGGCAAAAACAATGATAGAAAACGTAGTACACTATAGGTTGACCTTAAAAATAAAATGAGATGAGCCTCGTTAGAAGACAAAATGCACGGGGCCCTCAAATAATTGCTATAAAATATTTAGATTCGGAAGGACCGTTTAGCTAATTTCACGGTCTTTCCCAAAGTAATAAGAAATAGATACCGTAGGCATAATTTTAATATACATTCTCAAGTACGGGCGCACATTTATGTGACCCAAATCCTACTCTCAACGAAGTCGAAATGTATCTAAAGTCATAGGCGTACTGGTACGGTATGGTTAAGGAATGCATTTTCACGACGTTGCAATTCTTTAAAAATTGAAAAGCGGAACACTAATGCAACTAATTAAAATATATAATTGAGACCAGATAAAAGCAAATACAACAGTTGAGCGACCGTGCTAGAACCACGGAATTCGGGAGTGCCTAACACCTTCTTCCGGATTACCAGAATTCCTTATCCGAATTTCTTGTTCGTAGACTGTAACAGAGTCAAACTTTCCTCGGTTCGGGATTAAACCGGTGACTTGGGACACCATATATTCTCAAGTGGCGACTCTGAAAATTTTAAATAACTAATCCCGTTCCGACTGTCCTTAAATTGGAAAAAACTCCTCTACGCCTTCACGGGTATTGTAGTGTTAAAAAGGGAGGTGTGACAATCCCGCATTTTCAAACATTAAGGTTTCGTCGTAAAGTTAATCAACGCAAGTTCGGGAATGAGATTATTTTGAGGTTACAAGTATTATGCTATTTCAAACAAGGGATAAGTAAATTAATAAAGGTGAGAGGGTAAGCAAAACGAATAAAATGAGTTTCGTCGAAGCGTGGCAATTTGGGATAAAATACGGTCCAAGCTATAATATCCGGTATTTATGAACTAGTGACATACAAGGTACTACATGACCATGATAGTTTGGTGTATAAGGTATGTTAAAAGTGAGTAGTATTTTAAGTAATTTGAGATAATTCTTAATTATGTGGGTGATTAGTTAGTTATTGAATAATGGGATATTACCTAATTAATTAAGGATTTATATTGGATAAAGATTAATGGCATGAGGTGACAACCCCCATTTAAATTAAAATGACTCATAGCTAAGGAATGAAAGGTGTCACACTTGAAGAATTTAGGTGACACTAAGCTAGACATGTGAGGCCTACCTAATAATTAAGGATAACTTTCCAAAATTCAACATTTATTTTCAAATCTCTTAAGAAAAGAAAATAGTAACGTTCTTTCTAGGAGAATTCAACCAAGCTTTCCATTTTTATGTAACGTCATCCCTAAACTCTTGAGAAGAATTTCATCAAGCTTTTCATTACATAACATTGATTTTAAATCTCTTAAGAAAGAGTTTCAACAAAGATAATTTTGCAATAGCAACATTATTGCTTTGAGCATTTCATACGGATTGTTCCTTATTTCGATCCCGCCGTTATGTGTTTCATCGCAATTAATATGTGTTTGAGGGATTATAAAGAGAATCGATTCAGGTATGTTAAGGCTATCCCTTCTTTCCTTTTGGCATGATCCATACGACGCAAACGAAATGAGCAGATATATAACTTCCTTAAATGACTCTATTCATAGAATGCTAGAGAAACTTATATTCTTGATTCCCCATGTGTCATATTATTCTATTGTCCGTTCATAGGTCTCAGAAAATACGTAAGTTGAAATTTTTTACTTCTTGATATTATTCAAAGACACAATGGTCTTATGATATTCCGAAAGATTTTATTGACGTACTTCTCATACATTGCATTCACATATACATCTACGTTGACCCATGACCAGATGGCGTTATATACGCATATATATGTATATGATATGCATATGGGATATGGAAAAAGGTTATGACGTTATATACGCACCACCACCTGATCAGCTGGTATACGTTGATGATTTTGCCCACAATGGCCGAAATGATATGATGGGATGCCCTAGAGGCTTGGTGTCACGACCCGAATTTTCCACCCTCGGGAGTCGTGATGGCACCTACTAATGTGAGCTAGGCAAGCCAATCCTCTAAACTAATTAATTCATTATACATTTATTTCTTTTTAACAAACATAAATCCATAACGTATAAACATCAAAAATCTAAATTAAGCAGAAGAAAACAATAAAATATTTTAAATATGTATCTATTACAACTACTTAAGCCTTAATCACCCAAAACCTAGTGTCACAGTACCACAGGCGGTGTAAGATTTACTATATACAAAGTCTGAATAAAATAAGCGATACACTGTTTCTGAAGCAAAAGATGAAACAGGAAATAAAAGATAGAGGAGACGTCAGGGCCTGCGGATGCCTGCAGGTCTACCTTGGATCTCTGTGTGGATTGAAGGTAGCCTCCAAACTACGGTCCAAGAGCTGCTCCAGGATATGCACATAGTGTAGAGTGTAGTATCAGCACAACCGACCCCATGTATTGGTAAGTGTCTAGCCTAACCTCGGCAAAGTAGTGACGAGGCTAGTACTAGACTACCAAACAACCTGTGCAATTCAAATATATACAACTGAAAAGAAATACGGAAATAAACAGTCAAGTATAGGAGGGGGAGCATACTGCGGGGGAGATATCAATTCCGAATAGAAAGACAACATGTAAATGAAAGAAGCAATATATCTCGGATATCAACAAAAGGCCAAGAAATCAATAGATGCACAACATCACCCTTCTGCTTTTACTCTCGTCCTCACCAAAGAAAATAAGTAATGGAAATGTTCACGACATCACCCTTCGTGATTTTACTCTCTTTCCTCGCTATATAATCAATATAATCGGCACGGAATGGTACATCGTACGGCACGACATCACCCTTCGCGCTTTACACTCTTTCCTCACAAATCATGCACGGCATTACCCTTCGTTCTTTACACTCATTCCTCACAAAAACAATGCACGACATCAACCTTCGTGCTTTAACTCTCTTCCTCACCCAAACAACAATCACAAACAATAGTGCAAGGGAATAAATGACATTATAATAAGAATCCCGTCAAGGGAACAACAATTCAACAATTTAGTCCCGGCAATGGAACAACAATTCAACAATTTAGTCCTGATAGGGAACAACATCAATAATATCAATATCCCGGCAACGGAGATAACAAATAAAGCAACAATATCCCGGCAAGGGAGATAACAAATAAAGCAACAATAGCCTGATAAGGGGGAACATAATGATCTCTCCTCTTTCCCAATTTTACTTCACAATTTGATTCACAACTCGATCCATTGCCTAAAGGTTCAATTATCACTTATACTTTCACAACTCGTATTACAACTCGAGCCAACGCTCATCAATGTTCATAGGTCACAATTCCTTCCACAAACATTGCACAACAAATAGAAACCACTACCAAGGCATGAAAGATACAACGAAGTCATGATAATCACAATATAAAGACTTGCAGGCATGCTAGACACCAACCTATAGATCCTCGTCACCATGCCTATACGTCGTACTCAACAATTATCACATAGCAAATAGGACTCGACTCCTAATCTCTCAAGCTAAGGTTAGACCAAACACTTGAATACAATTCACGTTTCAATTATAGCTTTACCCCTTGATTCCACCACCGATTCGCTCGAATCTAGCCACAAATTACTTAATTATATCTATAAATGCTAAATGAATCAACCCCAATGCATGAAAATGAGTTTTACAAAGTTTTGCCCAAAAAGTCAAAAATTGCCCCCGGGCCCACATGGTCTAAACCCGAGGTTCGAACCATAAACTGATTACCCATTCCCCCACGAACCCAAATATATAATTTATTTTGAAATCAGACCTCAAATCGAGGTCCAAATCCCTAATTTTTGAAAAACCTAGGTTCTACCCAAAATACTCAATTTCCCCCATGAAAATTATTGATTTTGAGTTCAAATCATGTTAAAAGATGTTAATGATTGAAGGAAATGAGATAAAATTAACACACAATCGATTTGGAAGAAGATTTGTTCTTGAAAAATCATCCTAGGGAGTTTGTATTTTGAAAAGATGTGAAAATGGGTTAAAAATTGGTCTAAGTATAAAAATTGCAGGTTACAGATGTGGGAAATACGAACAGGGGTTCGCAATTGTGAACCCCGACCTCTGCTATGTTGGAAAATGCAAAATAGGGCTCGCATTTGTGAACCCTTTAGGGAAAGTTGGACTTTCGCATTTGCGATCACAAATGTTGCATTTGCGGCTTCATGCATTACAGGCAGACTTCGCATTTGCGAAGGGACACTCGTATTTGCGAGGTCGGAATTGCGAGGAACTTCTTGCATTTGCGAGAAAGGGCAGGCCCGGGATTGTTCGCATTTACGACCAAGCCCTTGCATTTGCGAGCAAGGCTTCGCAAATGCGAAGCTTGCAGGTCATACCAGCAATAAAACCTACAAATTTCCAAGTATAAAATAAACTATGTGGCATATCCGAAACTCGCCCGAGCCCTCGGGGCTCCAAACCAAATATATACACAACCTCAAAAATATCCTACAGACTTATTCGTGTAGTAAAATCACCAAAATAACATCATGAACATCAAATTAAACCTCCAAATCAATGAAATTTCTCAAAACTTCTTTGAATATCAAATTTTGCATTTAAGGTCCGAATCACGTTAAATGGATTCCATTTTTTACCAAACTTCACAGAATTATCTTAAATCATATATTAGACCTGTACCGGGCACCGAAACCATAATACGAGCCCGATGCTATCAAGTTTTAATAAAAATTCATTTTCAAACCTCATAAATAATTTCAGAAAACAATGTTCTTTAAAAATTCATTTCTCAGGCTTGGGACCTCGCAATTCTATTCTGGGAATATGCCCAAGTCCCATATTTTCCTACAGATCCTCCGGGACCATAAAATCATGGGTCCAGGTCCGTTTATCCAAAACGTTGATCGAAGTCAAATTAATTCATTTTATAGCCAAAATATTTCACAGATTTTCACATATAGGCTTTTCGGCTACGCGCCCAGATTGCGCACACAAATCAAGGTGATGCTAAAAGAGGTTTCTAAGGCCTCAGAATGCATAATTCATTTTAAAAACAAAATGATGACCTTTTGGGTCATCACATTCTCCACCTCTAAAACAATTGTTCGTCCTCGAACGGACAGAAGAAGGAAGTACCTGAGTCGGGAAAAATATAGGGATAACGGCTTCGCATACCTGACCTAGACTCCCAGGTCGATGCCTAAACAGGATGACATCTCCACCGAACACGAACAGAAGGAAAACTCTTTGATCTCAACTGACGAAACTGTCGGTCTAGAATAGATATCGGCTCCTCCTCAAAAGACAAGTCCTTGTCCAACTAGACAGTGTTGAAATCTAACACGTGGGATGGATTGTCGTGATACTTCCGAAGCATGGACACATGAACACTGGGTGCACGGATGATAAGCTCAGCGACAATGCAAGTATATAAGCCACCTATCCCACTTGATCAAGAATATCAAATGGGCCAATGAACTTAGGGCTAAGCTTGCCCTTATTCTCAAAACTCACCACGCCCTTCATAGGCGACACTCGAAGCAATACCCGCTCACCGACCATGAATGCCAAATCATGAACCTTGCGGTCGGCATAACTCTTTTGCATGGACTAAAATGCATAAACCTATCCTGAATAATCCTAACCTTGTTCAAGGCCTCCTGAACCAGATCCGTACCCAACAACTGAGCCTCTCCCGGCTCAAACCATCCAACCGGCGACCGACACCGCCTACCAAACAAAGCCTCATACTAAGCCATCTAAATACTCGACTGCTGGTTGTTGTTGTAGGAAAACTCTGCTAAAGGCAAAAACTTATCCCACGAGCCTCCAAAGTCAATGACACAAGCTCGGAGCATATCCTCCAAAATTTGAATAGTCCACTCGGACTGCCTGCCCGTCTGAGGATGAAAAGTTGTGCTCAACTCAACCCATGTGCCCAACTCTCGCTAAACTGCCCTCCAGAAATATGAGGTAAAATGCGTACCTCAGTCAGAAATGATAGACACGGGCACACCATGAAGGCGAACAATTTCCCGAATATAGATCTTGGCTAATCTCTCAAACGAATAGAAGACTTCCACAGGAATGAAATGTGTTGACTTGGTTAGCCTATCAACAATAACCCACACTGCATCGAACTTCCTCTGAGTCCGTGGGAGTCCAACAACGAAGTCCATAGTGATCTGCTCCCACTTCCACTCAGGAATATCAATCTTTTGGAACAAACCACTAGGCCTCTGATGCTCATACTTAACCTGCTAACAATTCAAATATCGAGCCACATATGCAATATCCTTATTCATTCTTCTCCACCAATATTGCTGCCACAAATCCTAATACATCTTCGCGGCGCCCGGATGAATAAAGTCCATCCTAAATCAACTCTCGAAGTCCATCCACATTAGGCACAAAAACTCGACCCTGCAATCTCAAAACTCCATCATCGCCTAAGGTAACCTGCTTGGCACCTACGTGCTGCACCATGTCTCTGAGGGCACACAAATAGGGATCATCATATTTCTGATTTCAGATATGCTCCAATAAAGAAGAACGAGCGATCGTGCAAGATAACACACAAATGGGCTTAGAAACATCCAATCTCACAAACTGATTGGCCAAAGTCTGAACATCCAAAGCAAGCGGCCTCTCACCAACCGGAATATAAGCAACACTGCCTATACTGGCTGACTTCCTACTCAAAGCATCGACCACTACATTTGCCTTTCCCGGATGATATAAGATGGTGATATCATAACCCTTCAACAACTCCAACCACCTTCTCTGCCTCAAATTCAACTCCTTTTGTTGAACAGGTACTGAAGGCTCTTGTGATCTGTGAACACCTCACATGCCTCGTCATACAGATAATGTCTCTAAATCTTCAATGCATGAACAATGGCTGCCAACTCCAAATCATAAACCAGATAGTTCTTCTCATGCATCTTCAACTACCGCGAAACATAGGCAATGACCTTGCCATCCTGAATCAACACTGCACCAAGTCCAATATGAGATGCATCACAATAAACCGTATAAAACCCTGAACCTGTGGGAAAAACCAACATAGGTGCCGTAGTCAGAGCTGTCTTGAGCTGCTGAAAGCTCACCTCACACTCATCCGACCACCTGAACTGAGCACCCTTCTAGGTCAACCTAGTCATCGGGGATGCGATAGATGAAAAACCCTCCACGAACCGATGATAGTAGCCTGCCAATCCCAAGAAACTCCGAATCTCTGTAGCTGATGCTGGTCTAGGCCAGTTCTTGACTGCCTCAATCTTCTTCAGTTCAACCTAAATACCCTCTGCTGATACAACATGACCCAGAAATGCAATTAAACTCAACCAGAACTCACACTTTGAGAACTTAGCATATAACTGACTATCCCTCAAGGTCTGAAGAACCACTCTAAGATGCTGCTCATGCTCCTCCCGGCTACGGGAATATATCAAAATATCATTAATGAAGACTATCACGAACGAATCCAAATAAGGCCTGAACACTCGGTATATCAAATCTATAAAGGCTGCTGGAGCATTTGTCAACCCGAATGACATCACCAAGAACTCATAATGCCTGTACTGAGTGCGAAAAGCTATCTTAGGGACATCGGATGCCCTAATCCTCAACTGATGGTAGCCAGATCTCAAGTCAATCTTCGAAAATACCTTGGCACCTTGAAGTTGGTCAAACAAATCATCAATCTTCAAAAATGGATATCTATTCTTGATTGTAACCTAGTTCAACTACCTATAATCAATACACATTCTCATCGATTCGTCCTTCTTCTTAACAAACAACACCGGTACACCCCAAGGCGAAACACTTGGCCTAATGAAACCCTTCTCAAGCAAGTCTTGCAACTGCTCCTTCAACTCTTTCAACTCAAGCAGGGCCATACGATATGGCGGAATAGAAATGGGCTGAGTGCCCGGAGCCAGATCAATGCAAAAGTCAATATCCCTATCGGGTGGCATGCCCAGTAGGTCTGAAGGGAAAACCTCAGGAAACTCACGAACAATGGGCACAAAATCAATAGAAGGAACCTCAGCACTAGAATCATGAACATATGCCAAATAGGCCAAACACCCCTTCTCGACCATATGTCGAGCCTTCACATAAAAGATAACACTACGGGTAGAATGACCAAGAGTCCCTCTCCACTCTAAAAGAGGTAAACCCGGTAAGTCTAAGGTCACAGTCTTGGCATGACAGTCCAAGATAGCTTGGTAAGGTGATAACTAGTCCATCCCCAATATGACATCAAAATCAACCATGTCCAGAAGAAGAAAATCTACACGAGTCTCAAGACCTCCAATCACAACTACACATGAACGATGGACTCGATCTACCAAAATAGAATCACCCATCGGTATAGACAAATAAATAGGATCACTAAAAGAATCACTAGGCATGACCAGATATGGTGCAAAATAATATGACATATACGAGTATGTAGACTCTGGATCAAATAACATTGAAGCATATTTATCACAAACCAGAACCGTGCCTGTGATAACTGCATCGGAAGCCTCAACCTCGGCCCTGGTTGGAAGAGCATAACATCGGGGTTGGGCCTCACCACCCTAAACTACATCTGTGGGACGGCCTGCTACTGGCTGGCCTCCACCTCTATCGGCCTGAGCTCCACCTCTAATACCTCTACCTCCACCTCTAGAACCTCTACCTCTACCCCCACCTCTAGCTGGTTGGGCGGGCTGTGGAACACCTGGTGCCTGAACCATGGCACGGTAACCCTGATGCTGAGAGCTACTCGGTGCTCGAGGGAAAAACCTAACAATGTGACCCATATCACCACAAGTGTACCAAGCCCTTGGCAGTTGAGACTGCTGGCCCAGACAACCTGAATGACCACCCCAAAAACTCGTAAACGGCGGTGCACTGATAGGAGCAGGTGGTGCACATAGGACTGGTGATTAGAATACTGCATCTGAGGACCACGACCACCTGAAGAATCGTGAGAAACCTGGAGTGCTGACTGAAAATTCCTAGGAGGATGGCCTCTACCATACGAATCCCTATCTCCAAATGAGGTACCATTGAATCTGCCTGAATGACGGCGCCTCTTGTCCGACCCATGACCACCTCCCTGTGACAGAAACATATCCACTCTCTTGGCCATATTGGCCGCCTCCTGGAAGGAAATCGCACTCCCTGTCTCCCTAGCCATCTAAAGACGAATCAGATGAATAAGTCCATCAATGAACTTCCTCACCCTTTCTCTCTCGGTGGGATGTATAATAAGAGCATGACGAGCTAAGTCAATGAATTTGGTCTCATACTGGGTAACAGTCATAGAACCCAGCTGGAGACACTCAAACTGCCTCCGATAGGCCTCTCTTTGAGTGATGGGGAGAAACTTTTCCAGAAATAGTTGAGTAAAGTGCTCCCAAGTCAAGGCTAGTGATCTGGCTGGTCTAGCCAAACACTAATCTCTCCACTAAGTCTTGTCGGGATTGGATCCCGACAAGCGAAAAGTAGCAAAATCGACCCCATAGGTCTCAACTATCCCCATGTTCCCGAGAACCTCATGACAAATATCTAGATAATCCTTGGGATCCTTAGAGGATGCACCATTGAAAGTAGTAGTGAAGAGCTTGGTGAACCTGTCCAACCTCCACAAAGCATCGGCAGACATAGCTGCTCCATCACCGTTCTGAGTTACCCCACCCGGCTGAACTGCTCCAATTGGCTGAACTGTTGGAGTCTAAAATTGGGGAGCTACATGCTCCGGAGTGCGAGTAGCGGGAGTCTGGGCTCCTCCTCCAGCCTGAGAGACGGCTAGTGCTATAGGAAACAAGCATGCCCGGGTAACACTCTCCATAAGGCCCATTAGAAGGACCAGAGTATCCTGGAGTACTGGGGTAGCAATAAACCCCCTCTGGGACCTGAGTTGGGCCAACCGAAACTGTTGGGTCCGGAACCTCATCATCAAAATCAACCTGAGGCTCCGACACTGGTGTTGCTGCTCTAGGCTGAGCTCTGCCCCTACCTCAGCCTCTAGCACGACCTCGTCCTCGCCCTTTTCCCCTCGCAGGAGCTATTGCTGGGGGCTCAGGTAGCTGGTCAGTGGATGACGAAGTGCGTGTTCTCGCCATCTGCGAAAGAATAGAGTAGAATTTCAATTAGCATTGAGAAACCAAACTGTACGATAGGAAAGAATAAATGTGAAGTTTTTCCTAACTCTGTAGCCTCTGGGGGATAAATACAGACGTCTCCGTACCGATCCCTCGGACTCTACTAAGCTTGTCTGTGAACTGAGAGACCCATGTAACCTAGAGCTCTGATAACAACTTGTCACGACCCAGATTTTCCACCCTCGAGAGTTGTGATGGTGCCTACTAATGTGAGCTAGGCAAGCCAATTCTTTAAACAAATTAATTCATTATCTATTTATTTCTTTTTAACAAACATAAAGCGATAACGTATAAATAGTGAAAATCTAAATTAAGCGGAAGAAAACAATAAAATATCTAAAATTTATATCTATTAACATTACTTAAGCCTTAATCACACAAAACCTGGTGTCATAGTACCACATACGTTCTAAGATTTACTACATACAAAGTTTGAATAAAATAAGTGATACATTATTTCTGACGCAAAAGATGAAACAGGAAATAAAAGATAGAGGAGATGCCAAGGCCTGCGGATGCCTGCAGGTCTACTTTGGATCTCCGCGTAGACTGAAGGTAGCCTCCAAACTACGGTCCGCGAGCTGCACCGGGATCTGCACATGGTGCAGAGTGTAGTATCAGCACAACCGACCCCATTTGCTGGTAAGTGTCTAGCCTAACCTCAGCAAAGAAGTGACGAGGCTTGGACCATACTATCAAACAACATGCGCAATTCAAATATATACAGCGAAAAAAAAATACATAAATAAATAGTCAAGTGTAGGAGGGGGAGCATTCTGCGGGGGAGATATCAATTCTGAATAGAAAGACAACAGGTAAATAAAAGAAGCAATATATCTCGGATAACAACAAAAGAACCATAAATCAATAAATGCACAGTATCACCCTTTGTGCTTTTACTCTCATTCTCACCAAAGCAAACAAGTAATGAAAATGTGCACGGCATCACCCTTCATGCTTTTACTCTCTTTTCTCACCATATAATAAATATAATTGGCACGGAATGATACATCTTGCGGCACGATATCACCTTTCGTAATTTACACTCTTTCCTCACAATCATACACGACATCACCCTTCATGTTTTACACTCTTTCCTCATAAAAATAATGCACGGCATCACCCTTCATGCTTTAACTCTCTTTCTCACCCAAACAACAATCACAAACAATAGGGCAAGGGAATAAATGACATTATAATAAAAATCCCGTCAAGGGAACAACAATTCAGCAATTTAATCCCGGCAAGGGAACAACAATTCAACAATTTAGTCCCGACAGGCAACAACATTAATAATATTAACATTCTGACAAGGGAGATAACAAATAAAGCAACAATAGCCCGTCAAGGGGGCAAAATAATGATCTTTTCTCTTTCCCAGTTTTACTTCACAATTCGCTTCACAACTCGAGCCAATGCTCAAAAGGTTCAATTATCACTTATACTTTTGCAACTCGTATTACAACTTGAGTCAATGCTCCTCAATGTTCATAGGTCACAATTCCTTTCACAAACTTTTCACAACAAATAGAAACCACCACCAAGGCATGAAAGATACAACGAAGTCATGATAATCACAATATAAAGAGTCGCGGGCATTTCTAGACACCAACGTATAGATACTCGTCACCATGCCTATACGCCGTACTCAACAATTACCACATAGCAAATAGGACTCGACTCCTAATCCCTCAAGCTAAGGTTAGACCAAACACTTACCTTGATGCCACGAACACAATTTACGTTTCAATTATCGCTTTACCCCTTGATTCCACCACCAATTCGCTCGAATCTAGCCACAAGTTACTTAATTATATCTATAAATGCTAAATGTATCAACCCCAATGCACGAAAATGAGTTTTCCAAAGTTTTGCCTAAAAAGTCAAAAATTGCCCCCGGGCCCACATGGTTAAAACCCGAGGTTCGAATCAAAACCCGATTACCCATTCCCCCATGAACCCAAATATATAATTTGTTTTGAAATCGGACCTCAAATCGAGGTCCAAATTCCCAATTTTTGAAAAACCTAGGTTCTACCCAAAACACCCAATTTCCCCATAAAAATCTTTGATTTTGAGTTGAAATCAGGTTAAAAGATGTTAATGATTGAAAGAAATTAGTTAAAATTAACTTACAATCGATTTGAAAGAACGATTGTTCTTGAAAAATCGCCCTAGGGAGTTTGTGTTTTGAAAAGATATGAAAATGGGTTAAAAATTGGTCTAAGTATAAAAGTTGCATGTTGCAGATGTGGGAAATGCGAACAGGGGTTGGCAATCCCCGACCTCTGCTATGTCAGGAAACGCAAAAAAGGGCTCGCATTTTGCGACAGCGAAAGTTGGACTTTCGCATTTGCGATCACGAATGTCGCATTTGCAGCTTCATGCATTACAGTCAGACTTCGCATTTGCGAAGGGACACTCGCATTGGCGAGGAACATCTTGCTTTTGAGAGAAAGGGCAAGCTTGGGCTGGTTTGCATTTGCGACCAAGCCCTTGCATTTGAGAGCCCCTGATCACACCAGCAATAAAACCTGCAAATTTCCAATTCTAAAATACAGTTCGTAGCCTATCCAAAACTCGCCCGAGCCCTCGAGGCTCCAAACCAAATATACACACAACCTCAAAAAAATCCTACGGACTATTCGTGTAATCAAATCACCAAAATAACGTCATGAACATCGAATTAAACCTCCAAATCAATGAAATTTCTCAAAACTTCTTTAAACACCAAATTTTGCATTTTAGATCTGAATCACGTCAATTGGATTCTGTTTCTTACCAAACTTCACAGAATTATCTTAAATCACATATAAGACTTGTACCAGGCAACGAAACTAAAATACGGGCCCAATACTATCAAGTTTTAATCAAAATTCATTTTCAAACCTCATAAATAATTTCAAAAAATATTTAAAAATTTATTTCTCGGGCTTGGGACCTCGGAATTCGATTCCGGGCGTACGCCCAAGTCCCATATTTTCATACGGACTCTTCGGGACCGTCAAATTATGGGTCTAGATCCGTTTACCTAAAATATTGACCGAAGTCAAATTAATTTATTTTATAGTCAAAATTTATTATTTTTTACAGATTTTCACATATAGGCTTTCCGGCTACGCATTCGGACTGTGCACACAAATCGAGGTGATACTAAAAGAGATTTTTAAGGCCTTGGAACGCAATATTCATTTTAAAGGTCATCACACTGGATGATGTTATGAACACATGTACTTATGCACGACATGACATTCATACGCATATGCATGACACTATAAGTATTTCATATTTTACAGAGTTATCCAGACTTACACGTTGAGTCATTTACTCTATATTTCTTCCATGTCTTTAATGTACTTATTTATGTGCCTTACATATCGGTACATTATTGGTACCGACGTCCTTTTTGCTTGGGGATACTGCATTTCATGCCCGCAGGTCCCGATAGACAGGTTGAGAGTACTCCAAGTAGGCTATCAGCTCAACGAAAGATGTTGGTGCGCTCCATTTGGTTCGGATTTGCTTGTTTGGTCACTATAATTTAGACGCATATTGTTTGGTATGGCGGGGCCCTGTTCCGGCCTTTATGTTAAGTGTGTACTCTTAGAGGCATGTAGACAGATGTCATGTATGTGAATGCTTGTATGGCCTTGCCGGCCTATGTTTTGAGTTTACAAATGATCATGTTTGCCTTATAGGCCCGTATATCACATGTATAAATTTTTATATCAGGTTGGGTCGTCCTATATTGAGTATTCCTCTATGTTTATTCTGGTTAGCACATTATGGTAGCCCATTTTCCAACGAAAGTACAATAAGAAAGATATGTTATATTGGTACTCGGTTGAGCAAGGTATCGGGTGCTCGTTGCGGCACATAGGTTTGGGTCGTGACAGAAACATCCGACAAGATTTTTAAAAAAAAGTAAACTTAGATATGCATATATTAATTAGATAAAAATATTTATTATTATTCTATTAAAAGGAACACATTTCTTAAAACTTACTCAACTTTTCAGAAAATCGAAGAGATAATTGATTAAGAAATACATATTAACTTTACATATACAGATTAATCCCTTTATAGTTGTGGGGAATTGTATCCTTCCATGACAAACTTGTGACGTATAGTGTTGAAGATATGAAAATTGCAATCATAGTGTCATTATATTTAATTTTTACAAATAAATTTTGTATATATTCGCACAGACAAATACACTAGTTAGTATAATAATAATATGATGATATGATTTCTACTCTTGCAGAATTATTTTGTTCATTTATTCAAAAATGACTTCCCAACTTATTTCAAATTTAGGCGTAGTGTTGTTGATTTGAAGACAAACTTTGGAATATAACAAGAGGTCTTCTCTACTGCGTAGAGGATACTTGTAAAAAAGATGCATTACATATATTCTCTACTTGCTAATATGTTACGCATGGGATGTAATTTCAACTTCGACGACTTGCTAATATATTTCCCATTTTAAATATGCATAGGTGACTACATCAGACAATTTTCTTGTCTCAATTCAAGAGAGTATCAAATGGGCAGACGCACAAGTGAATTGGAGAAGAAGCTCTTGAAAAAGGCAGCAGAAAGAATGGAAGACAGTTGAAGAAGTGAAGAAATCTCTTGTTGTTCCAAACTTACTTAGATTTTACTTAGGCATACACTTGGAATTAGTTATATAGATCTTCTTTTCATAGTATTTTACTTTTGTTCAAATTGTCTATGGTGAATGACATTTGGATGTATATATTTTGGATTTGAATGGTTATGGCTTCAGGAATAATGAAACGAATATTAGCGTTTGCACTTATAGAAAATGTGCTTTCACTACTAAGTACAAAGATCATTGTGTTTTTCGACAATAACAGGATGTGTTGCACAAGTCCCGGCATCGAAATTTCTGACATTTAAACTAAGTGTCAAAAAAATGACGGTAAAGAAATTTGTGACATTTATGTGACTTAATATGACATTTATAAAATGTTATCGTAGCCCTTGCTTCAGTCTTTCTTCACGTGCTCTTGTTGTTTTTACTTCACAGCTTGAAACGGCTGAACACTTGTGATGGAGAGCCATACAACATCAATAGCTACGAATATAAATGGAGCGGAATAGTTAGCAAAGATCCATATAGCTGACCTCAACTTACTCGGGATTTAAGCATAGTCTGAGTCATTAATACTAGAAAATTTGCTTTCATGCTGCATTTTAGTAAGCCACTAATTTGTTTTCTGCCCTTCTCTACTTCATTAATTGAGATGTCCGAAGAAATACAAATACACACGAAAAATTGCTCAAGGAATTTGAAATGTTCACTTGAAAATAAAGATGTATGATGACCTCACATCATAGATCTGCCCCCCCCCCCCCCCCCC
>MU699356.1:16169-26602 GCA_026770625.1 Nicotiana glauca | reverse complement strand
TGTTATGTGAAGCCAATTGTGCATCCGAGTCTTGCGTCCTCTTCATCATTTGTTCAAACATGACCTCGATTCTCCCAAATTCATTGTTCGAAGAACTCGACCCTTGAGATTGATATGGTGGCGGGTTGTTGTGTTGTTGAAACATCGGGGGCCTTTGAAAGCCTTGCCCCCGATTTCCTTGGCCAGCATTGTTGTTCCATCCCCCTTGACCATTGTTATTGTTCCAATTGTTGTTGTTGTTTCCACTCCAATTACCACTATTGTTGCCTTGATTCCCCCAATTGTTGTTTTGGTTATTCCCATTCCAATTTCCGACGCCTTGTGGTTGATTATTGTTATTCCAGTTGCCACCTCTTTGTTGATTATTCCAATTACCTTGAGATCGCCATTGTTGGTTACCTTGGTTTCCTCTATTCCCTTGGTAGTTGTTGACATATTGACAATCTTCACTTTGCTCATCATAACATTCATTTGAATAACCACTACCATCATCATAATTTTCACAATTTCCTTGTTGTTGTTGCCCTTTTTGCCTTCTTTTCATCATATTTACTCCTTCCATAGCATTTACTTGGCGCGGGTTTTGAAATTGTTGCAATTGCGCCTTTGCTAATTGGTTCATTGTTGTTGTAAGTTCGGCAATGGCTTGACCGTGGTCATGCAACTATTTATGCAAATGTATAACATTAGGATCACCTTGAGGAACATTCGCCCGACTTTTCCATGCCGAAGAAGTATCGACCATTTCATCTAACACTTCACATGCTTCATTGTATGAGAGCTTCATAAAATTTCCACCCGCCAATTGGTTCACAATACATTAGTTTGGATCATCACATCGGTCATATCATTATTTGGACACTCCTTTACCATATTCTAAACCTCTCCCATATTTCATGCAAAGGCTCCGTTGGTTCTTGTTTGAAGGCCAAAATTTCATCGCGGAGCGCCGCCATATGACTTGGAGAAAAGAACTTGGCAATGAACTTGTCTTCCAATTCATCATATGTAGTGATTGAATGATTCGGTAATCTCTCCAACCAATCGAGTGCTTTACCCCGAAGAGAGAACGGGAAAAGCCTCAATCTCAAAGCATCTTCGGACATATTGGTTTGTTTACTTCCCCAACAAGTATCTACGAACCACTTCAAGTGCTTGTATGCATTTTGATCGGAGGTTCTCGTAAAATACCCTCTTTGTTCGAGAAGTGTCAACATAACATTGGTGATTTGAAAATTCCCCGCCCGGATTCGGGGAGGAACTATGGCACTTGCATATCCTTGGTTAGGAAGGACCCATGTAGCAACTCTTGGTGGAGGCGGAGGAGGGTCTGGAAGTGCATTATTAGGATTTGCATTAGCATTTCTACCTCTCCGTGGCATTTGTGGTACCTGAAGTTCCTCTTGTTCCACTTCATCAACCTCCTCCCCCGCGACCACATTGTCAAGAGGGACATTCCCGTTTAAAGCCATGTGTACCTGTTGGTACGACACAAATAATGTTAGTAAAAAGAAGGAAAGAGAAGCAAAACACAAAACTAGTTACACAAATAGTTAACACCGTAAGCTCCCCGACAACGGCGCCAAAAAGTGATCGGTGCGGACTCAACCCTTGGGAAGAGTGGGCGCTAACAACTTTTACCCGATAGTGGTTTCGGGGTCAATTTCCTCAGGGAGCTAGTTATGGGAGTTGAGTATTTGTGAAGTCTAGGAAGGTGTTTTGGCATCTAATTTTGCTTCTATCATTTTGGTTTATCCACTAAATTTATCAACTACAATTGTAAACTAAATTATGCTAAGTAATGATGCTATTTGTATGCAACAAGAGAAAAGCACTAGGGTTGTAGCACTTGCGTAGGTGACTAATTAACGGGTATAGAATTCTAATGCAAGGATGATAATTGAGGGAAATATGGATAACCGTTGCACTTAGCATTCACTCTCACACCTCTCGGTAGAGAGAGTGATTTTGCCCAATTGACTCTCTTGAGACCAATTAGGTAGGCTAATTTGCCCAAGCAACTAATGGTTCAAGTAGGGTATTTACTCTCTCAAGGTTTAACCCGTTACTTGGGACAACCATTCTCATGGGTCCATCCCAAATCCTTGTTGGGTTAATTGTGAAGTCATAGACTCTCTTTCTCAAGAAGAGTAAAGACCCACTAAGCTAGACTTAGTGTTTGCAACCACCAAATCCAAGTGAAAACATACAGTCAACCCAAATACCAAACACCCAACATCATCCAAGCATTAAGCAAAAACACCCATTAATTACCCACACTAGGGTTGAGCCACAACCCTAGCTAATAGGTTTAGCTAGACATGGAAGAACTAGAAATAGAAGAAGTACTAGAAAAAATTAACATAATCATTAGCTACAAGATTAATCTACTTGAATCCTCGCTAATTGTAAGAGAAAATTGCCTAAAGTAGGCTAATAAAAGTTGTCTCGTGCTCATCTGCTCAGATAGATTACAAAACTTGACCCAAAAAAGTAAAATGTTCTATTTATACTACACAGGAAAAACCGAACAAAAATACCCCTGAGGGTCTGTTGCGGACCGCATAGAAATGTCATGCGGCCGCATAGGGTAAATAGTCTTCATATTCTGGCTTCTAGACTTGAGGATGCGGACAACATAAAAATGTCACGCGGCCGCATAGGTAAGGTCATGCGGATCGCGTAGAAATGGTGCGCGGCCGCACAAGGCAAGTAATGCGGACCGCATAGAAATGGTGTGCGTCCGCACTGTAGAAATCATCCCTTTTAGGACTCTCTGATCTTTCACCCACGCGGACCGCACTGATTTGGTGTGCATCCGCGTGGAATTTTGCCTTAGATTTATTAGCCTCTGATCATTCTTCATTGCAGACCGCGTAGAAATGGATGCGGTCCGTGTGGAACTTCTTCAAAATGTGCCTCTCTAAACTTTTCTGCACGGCCGCATGACAAAACAGTGCGGACCGCGTAGCTTGGGCTGAAACTTGATTTCTTTCTGAATCTTCCTGTGCGGCCGCATGACAAATCAGTGCGGTCCGCACATCTCTCCTTTTTCCCAACTTTCAGTCATCTTCTGGCGCTTGGCAGGTTTCATTCCTTTTTGAGCCGATTTGTGATATTCATCATCTATTCTCTCAAACCTGCGATCAAGCGCAACTTATAAGCAATTCAGGACTAATCAAGAGAAATTTATGCACAAAGCTTAGGTAAGAATGGGTATAAAACATGCACAATTCACAGCTATCAGTTGCAGTGAGGAACCGTTATCCTTTGCCTCGTATTGATGATCTATTTGACCGGCTTCAGGGTGCACATGTATTTTCCAAGATTGACTTTCGCTCAGGTTACCATCAATTGAAGATTCAGGAGCCAGATATCCTGAAGATTGCCTTCAGGACTCGGTATAGGCATTACGAGTTCCTTGTCATGTCATTTGGGCTGACCAATGCCCCATCAACTTTTATGCATTTGATGCACAATGTGTTTAGGCCATATCTCGAATCGTTTGTTATTGTTTTTATTGATGATATTCTGGTATATTCCCGGAGTCGGTAAGATCACGAGCAGCACCTGAGGACCGTGCTTTAGACCTTGAGAGAGAAGAAGTTATATGCAAGTTCTCAAAATATGAGTATCGGTTGGATTCTGTGGCATTCTTAGGCCGCGTGGTGTCGAGTGAGGACATTCGGGTGGATCCGAAGAAGGTAGAGGTAGTGCAGAGTAGGCCTAGACCATCCTTATCTATAGAGATCCGTAGTTTCCTTGATTTAGTAGGTTATTATCATCGATTTATTGAAGGGTTTGCTTATATTGCAACACCTATTACTAGATTGACCCAGAAGGGTGCTCCATTTCAGTGGACAGAGGAGTGTGAGGCGAGCTTTCAGAAGCTCAAGACAACTTTGACTACAACCCCAATTTTGATATTGCCTACCGGTTTGGGGTCTTATAATGTCTATTGTGATGCCACGAGAGTTGGCCTCAGAGCGGTGTTGATGCAGGACGGTAGGGTGATTGCCTACGCGTCTAGACAGTGGAAGATACATAAGAAGAATTACCCTATTCACGACCTTGAGTTAGCTGCTATTGTTCATGCCTTGAAGATCTGGCGCCATTATTTTTACGGTGTGCCTTGTGAGATATATACTGACCATCGGAGTTTGCAGCACTTTTTCAAGCAAAAGGATCTAAATTTACGCCAGATGAGATGGTTAGAGTTGCTGAAGGACTATGATATTACTATTCTGTATCACCCGAGCAAGGCCAATGTGGTGGCTGATTCCCTGAGCCACCAGGCGGAGAGTTTGGGAAGTTTGGGATATTTACCAGCTCCAGAGAGACATATGGCGATGGATGTCCAGGCCTTAGGCAGCCAGTTTGTGAGATTGGATATTTTGGATCCCAGTCGGGTTCTAGCTTGTGTTGTTTCCCGGTCTTCCTTACTTGATCGTATCAGGGAGCGGTAGTATGATGACCCTAATTTTCTTGTCCTTAAGGACAAGGTTTAGCGTGGTGATGCCAGAGATATGACCATCGGAGATGACGGGGTATTGAGGATGCAAGGCAGTGTTTGTATGCCCAATGTTGATAGGCTTCGAGAGTTGATTTTAGCAGAGGCCCATAGTTCGCGGTATTCCATCCATTTGGGTGCCGTAAAGATGTATCAGGGTTTGAGACAGCACTATTGGTGGAGGCAGATGAAGAAGGATATAGTTAGATATGTAGCTCAATGCCTCAACTGTCAGTAGGTGAAATATGAACACCAAAGACCGGGTGGGTATCTTCAGTAGATAGAGATTCCGGAGTGGAAATCGGAGAGGATCACCATGGAATTGTAATTGGTCTTCCTCAGACTGCGAAAAAGTTTGATGTCATTTGGGTGATTATGGATCGGCTGACCAAGTCCGCTCATTTCATTCCTGTGTGTACCACTTATTCATCGGAGCGGTTGGCGGAGATTTATATCCGGGAGATCATTCGTCTGCATGGTATTCCAGTTTCTATTATTTCAGACAGAGGTACTCAGTTTACATCACAGTTCTGGAGAGTCGTGCAGCAAGAGTTAGGTACTCAGGTGGAGTTGAGCACATCATTTCACCCCCAGACGGACGGACAATCCAAGCACACTATTCAGATTCTTGAGGATATGCTCCGTGTGTCTGTGATTGAGTTTGGAGGGTCTTGGGATCAGTTCTTGCCATTGGCAGAGTTTGCTTATAACAACAGTTATCAGTACATCATTCAGATGGCGCTGTATGAGGCTTTATATGGTAGGAGGTGTAGGTCTCCGGTGGGTTGGTTTGAGCCGGGTGAGGCCAGGCTATTGGGCATATAGTTGGTTCAGGATGCATTGGAGAAGGTTAAGTTGATTCAGGATAGACTCCGTACAGCCCAGTCCATACAGAAGAGCTACGCGGTCAGTAAGGTTCATGATATTTCGTATATGGTTGGTGAACGGGTTCTGCTTCGGGTTTTGCCTATGAAAGGCATCATGAGGTTTGGGAAGAAAGGGAAGTTGAGTCCGAGGTTTACTGGCCCTTTTGAGATTTTGAGGCGAGTTGGGGAGGTGGCTTACGAGCTTTCCTTACCTCCCAGTTTGGCCGGGTTTCATCCGGTATTTCATGTTTCGATACTTCAGAGGTATCATGGTGACCCGTCACACATGTTGGATTTCAGTTCAGTCCAGTTGGACAAGGATCTATCCTATGTTGAGGAGCCAGTGGCTATATTGGATAGGTAAATCACAAAGTTGAGGCCAAAGAAAATTGCTTCAATAAAGGTTCAGTGGCGGGGTCAGTCGGCCGAGGAGGCGACCTGGGAGACCGAGCAAGATATGCGCAGCAGTTACCTTCATTGTTTTCACTACTTCAGGTATGTCTTTATGCTCGTTTAAGGACGAACGAATGTTTAAGTGTAGGAGGATATGATGACCCAGCCTGTCGTCTTAAGAATTAATGCCCCGATCCCCTATTAACAGCTTTCCCCAAGTTTATTTCTGCTATTTTCATTGTCTGGGACGTTCGGTTTTGAGTTTCAGAGAGTTTTGGGACACTTAATCCCTAAATGAGAGCTTAAGTGTTGGAAAGCTATCCGTAGTTAGAATAGTGTGAAGACGGCCTCGGAATGGAAATCCGATGGTTTTGTTAGCTCCGTTAGGTGATTTCGGGGTTGGTAAAGTGTTCGGAATGTGTTTTGGAGGTCCGCAGCTAAATTAGGCTTGAAATGCCGAATTTTGAATTTTTGAAGTTTTCGGTCTAATAGTGAGATTTTGATCCGAGGGTCGGAATGGAATTCCGAAAGTTGCAGTATCTCCGTCTTGTCATTTGGGATGTGTGTGTAAAATTTCAGATTATTCGAACATGTTTTGTGTAACGACCCGACTGGTTGTTTTGCGTTCTAGAACCCCATACCCCTAAATAAATTCTCCCGTACTTCTTTAAGATTTTCTTAAAAGGCCAAGTTTGACTTTGGTCAACTTTCTTGGGAAACGGATCCGGATTCGTGATTTGACGGTCTCGGAGGGTCCATGGGAAAATATGGGACCTAGACATATGTTCGAAATCAAATTCCGAGGTCCCTAACCCGAGTAATGAGTTTTTATTGAAAATTGTTAAACTGAAATCCCAAGAGTTTAATAAAAAGGAAAAATGCTTGATCACATTGATATCGGGCCCATATGTTGGTTCTGGAGCCCGGTACAGGTTCGATATAATATTTTAGTCTTGTCTGTGAAATTTGGTGAGAAACATGATTGATTTGACGCAATTCGGATGTTCGGGTGAAAAGTTAGGAATTTAGGTGTTCTTAAGGATTTCATGCATTTTTGGTGTAAATCCATGGTTTTAGGTGTTAATTATGCGATTTGATTGCTTGAGAAAGTTTGCACATGGTTGTAGGACTGGTATGAGTGTTCGGAGTGGAGCCCCGAGGGCTCGGGGGGAGATTCAGGCATAGTTGGAGTTGAGAAAACATACCAGTTTCTTGGAATTTTTTTATCCCTGCTGCAGGTCCTGCAATTGCGAGACATTGTTCTCAATTGCGAGTGGGTCATCGCATTTGCGAAGCTGGGGTGGCTGGGTAGGGGTCGCAGTTGTGACCTCATACTTCGCATTTTCGAAACTAGGGGGTTTACATTTGGGACTTCCCTTCTCTTTTGTGATCGAGGCTGGGGGAGGGGTTGTTCGCATTTGCGATTGAAATGTCACAATTACGATATCGCAATTGCGAGCCCTGTGTCGCAATTGCGACATCATAGGGTTGGGAAGGGTTCTAAAAATGGGACTTAAGAGCATTTATTTCATTTCTACACTACACTTGGGCGATTTGAGAGCTTCCAAAGAGGGATTTCAACATAACATTGTGAGGTAAGTTATTTTCATTCATCCTTAGTTTAGATACATGTATATTAGGTAGATTAAACACCAAAAATTTAGGAAAATCAAAGGGGTTAGAGCTAGACCTAGGGGTTTAATAAAAATTAAGATTTAACCGCGAAATTTGCTATGAAATGAACTAAAAATCACATATTATTGATCCTTAGGTTGTAGAGAACAATTTCCTTCAAAAAATATCGAAATCCGGGCACGTGGGCTCGGGGTCGGACTTTAGGGAACTTGTGAAAAGGGTTGGGAAATGGCTTAAATAGCTATAATTCGATCTTGTAAACTTGTATTGACTAGTTCTTACTTCCTTTAACTAGTTTGTGATCGTTTGGCTCCGACTTGAGGGCTTGGACTTGTTTTTGACATTGGAAGTGCGTCTTGGAGCAAGGTGAGTCTCCCGTCTAACCTTGTAAGAGGGAAATGTCCCCATAGGATTAATAATTGAGTAATTGTTGCTAAATGCAGGGGCTACGCACGCGCTAGGTGACGAGAGTTCGTGCGTAGCTACTGCTATGTTAATTGTTCGGGTAGTTTAGGACCCACATCATGCTTATTTTATACGACTCTCTAATTATCTTGTTACTACGAGCACCTAAGATATGCTAGAGATTTAAAAAAGGAATAAGAAAGTACTTGTATAATTGTTGAAATCTTGCTTGGCATTTATGATTGTTGATGTGCCTTGTGTGTATAATTGATATTTCTTATTATTTGTGGATCGGGCCGATCGCCTTGGTATGAACATATGCATCTATAGGCGCGCCGTCGACCCTCAGCAAGTGCACAGTTTATTTTCTATTGGATCGGGCCGTCGCCTCAGCATATTTGCGCATATAAATGTTGCTTGCTTGAGAGTTTCTTTTTATATTGATATCGCCTTTCATGGCCCGACATAAATTGACAAATATAACAAAAATTAAATAGTTACCTGGAGGTATAGTGAAGAGTAGAACTTTTATGTCTTGTTATAAACTATTGCTTATTAGTGTTTCCTCATGAATTGTATAATCACCCCAATATATTATTTGAACCTAGTGAGTATCAAGTAGACCTCTCGTCTCTACTTCTTCGAGATTAGATGGGATACTCACTAGGTACATATTGTTTATGTACTCATACTACGCTTCTGTACTTAAATGTACAGGATCTGAGGCAGGTGGATCTGGATATTATACCGGTGCGTATCCGTGAGCGGACTTGGGACTTCTACGGTGAGCTGCTTTCCCTCCATGTCGACCCGCAGCCGAAGAAGTCTTTCTTTTGTATTTCTATTTCCTCTCTTTTTGGACTCAGACAGTAGGGTAGTATGATATTCTTTTGGATGTATATTCTACTAGTTTCCCGTAGCTTGTGACACCAGGTTCTGGCACACACTTTAGCAGACGATTATTTTGGGGTTGTGTATTTATATTACTCATAGTATTTCGCTCTTCTGGTTTAAACAAGTTAAGTGTTTTTTTCCATTTCTTTCTAATTAGAAGCAACATAAGAATTTTAGTAATGTTTCCGCTATGGCTTGCCTGACAAGGGTGTCAGGCGCCCTCATGACCTATTGTGGAAGTGGGTCGTGACAACATGGTATTAGAGTACTAGGTTCACGTAGGTCTCACGAGTTATGGGCAAACCTGATAGAGTCTTGTTGATCGGTACTGAGATGTTTGTATTTATCTTCTGGAGGCTATAGGGTATTAGGAAGGACTACTCTATTCTTTTCCTGTCATGCAGTGCTTAGTGTACTAAATTTCCCTCTTCTATTCTCTCACAGATGGTGAGGACTCGTACCGCTGACGTTTCAGACTTGGGAGGAGCTGTCCCCCCGTTGCTAGGGGCCGAGGTAGAGGCCAGGGGAGGGAACTGACCCGTGGTAGGGGACGGGGGCGACCCAGAGCCGTTCCAGTTACACTACCAGCAGATCCTGTGGAGGACCCTATTATTGAGGAGTAGGGCGAGGTGCCCGCAGCTGAGCCTTCCCCGGCAGATTTCATGACAACACCGGTATTTCAGGAGGACATGGGCCGCATGCTATGGTTCATGGACACTATGACTCAGACTGTTTTATTTCCAGCAGACCCAACTACTTCACATGCAGGAGCGGGAGCCCAGACCCCTACTGCTCAGGCTCCGGGTCACGCAGCTGCAGTATATCAGACTCTGGGTGCACTACCCGTAAGTGGGGCTTAGCCAGTTGCTGCAGTGGCACCCTAGCCCAGGCCAGCTGTGGATGGCGATCCACATAAGTTATTGGACAGATGGACGAGGCTTCATCCTCCAGTCTTCGGGGGCGAGCGTCATGAGGATGCTCAGGACTTCATAGACAGGTGCAGGAACAAACTGCACAACATGAGGATATTAGAGTCGTATAGAGTTGACTTCACTACTTTTCAGCTTGAGGGCATGGCCCGTAGATGGTAGCAGTCCTACGTTCTTGGCAGGCCAGCGTGTTCTTCTCCCATCACTTGGGATCAGTTTGTACAGTTGTTCTTGGATAGGCATATCCCGCCCTCTGAGAGGGAGGAGTTGCGGTACCAGTTGGAGCAGTTCGAGCAATGTCAGATGTCCATGACTGACTACGAGGCGAGGTTTTATGAGTTGTCCTGCCATGCACTCATGATAATTCCTAGAGATGCGGAGAGGGTGCAGAGATTTGTCGCTGGATTGCAGCTCAGGATTCGATTTAGTATGGCCCGAGAGGTGGAGATGGGTACAGAGTATCAGCTAGTGGTTGAGATTTCTCGTCGGATTGAGGGATATCGCCAGAGGGGTAGAGAGCAGATACAGTAGTATAAGAGAACTAGGTTCTCTGGTGGATTCATAGGTGCCCCAGCTAGGGGCAGAGGTCAGTATGGGAGGGGCCAGTCTAGTAGGTGTGACGACCCGGCCCGTCGTCACGTGAGTTACCGCCCCATTCCCCTCATATTGTGTTGCCTTATGTTTCAATATCGATATTTGAGTTGATAGGGTGGAATTGAGTTGGTTTTAGTTGGAAATGAGGCACTTAGCCTCTTAGAAGAAAGCTTGTTTTAGAAAAGTCAACCAGAAGTTGACTATGCG
>MU699356.1:0-14659 GCA_026770625.1 Nicotiana glauca | reverse complement strand
CAAATGGACTCCGATTCTTGTGTATTTTATATGTACGGACTCGTGGCGAGACGAGGATTCCGGTGATGTGAATTTTGTAATTTCTCGGGAAGTGGGACCGAGGCTCGGGTTTTGCCAACTTCGTGTTTTTGGGTGTTTTTCGAGTTCTTTCAATTGGGTTATGTTCCATTAGCCTATTGTAATGTATTCGTTGTGGTTTTGACCAGATTCGACGCGCGAGGAGGCGGATTCGAGAGGAAAAGGCATAGAAAACTAGTCTTGTGGTCGGTTTGAGGTGAGTAATAGATGTAGATGATGACCTGAGGGCTTGAAACCCCGGTATATCACACTGTAATGCTATATGGAGGCGAGACACGTACTCTACGGTGAGTGCGGGGTCGATTGTGATTGGGGACTATGGCTTAGTCCTACCGAATGATGTTCGTACTGTGTTATTGGCTAGAAATTAGGTGACAAACCTCCTACTTGGATGGTTATGGTTGTATTTGGGCTGTATGCCGATTATTTGGATCCCGTAGGGATTATTATCACTATTTCCATTATGTTTAGCATGTTTTCATGATATCAGTCCTGAGTTAAACATTGTCTCGAAATGGCTAGTAAATTTTAAGGCTTTAACTACTAAATTATTAATTTCTGATAATTGGAACTAAAAATGGTAAGTTTGACTGTGCCCGTGTAGCTTGCATGCATATAATTGGACTGATTATGGATCAGGTTGTACGCCGCAGCGAATGTTACGATGATATTGCGCTTGGGCTGTAGGAGCCCCTCCGGAGTCTGAACCCCCATAGTGAGCGCGTGTACCCAAATGGATCGGGCTGTGCGCCGCAGCGGTCATGTGCATTGCATTGCATTCATACATCTATACCTTCCTATGTTATCTGTCATTAATTGTTGTTATTATACTATTAAATGTGTAGGAGTATTGATTATAGCTTTACATTGTTATATTTCAGGATTTCTTACTGTCAGTCATTATACATGTCTATTACTACTAAGTTAGAAGTACTCACTTTACTCCCTGCACTATGTGTGCAGATTCAGGTACCCCAGGAGTTTAGCTGAGCTTTTGCTGATTTCAGAGTTTATTCGGAGTTGTCGAGGTAGCTGCCTGACATCCGCAGGACCCGACTCCTCCCCTATCCATTTTTATCATTTTTTCACAGTTTTGAACCTTTGTATTGTTGAAGTCTTATTACACTGTATTGTTAGAGGCTCTAGGCTCATGACCCCCAGGTCTTTGGGAGTGTATTCGGTGTTATCTTGAAATTTAGTTTGGTTTCTATCTATCAGTTAAAACTTTTTAGCTTTAATGCTGTTAATGGTATCCAAATAACTGGTTTTGAGCTTCATGCTCGGGTTGAGAGTGTAAATGGTCAGGCTTGCCTAGCAGTTGTGTTGGGTGCCATCACGATCGGGATTGGGGTCATGATAGTAGGCCACCAGTTTTAGTGCCACCTCCTGCCCGGGGGGCTCCAGCACGCTCCTATCTCAGTGCTATGCCAGAAAATTACTACCGCCCGCCAACTATTCAAGGTTCCTCTAATGGGCATTCAGGTCCCCAGGGCCTTCTGATTCTTATCTCAGTGCCATGCCAGAGAGTTCATATCGTTCACCGGCTATCCAGGATTCTACAGCGGGTCTAAGGGTTATCAGGGTCAGTCGTCAAGGCAGCCGGTCACCACCCCACGCTGTTGTTTTAAGTGCGGAGATCCTGGTAACATGAAGAGATACTGCCACGGACTTCGGGAAAAGGCAGTGCATCAGGGTCAGCAGCCCACGATTTTAGCACCAGCTGCCCAGCCACTTAGAGGTGGAGGGCAGACGGGTAGAGGCCATATAGGGAGAGGTCAGCCATCTACTCCCCAGTCAGGAGGAGGCCAAACAGTCGGTGCCCCAGCTAGATTATATGCTCTTTCGGCCAGGCCAGATGCATTGGTCTCAGATGCCGTCATCACATGTATTATTTTCGTTAGTGGTAGAGATGCTTCAGTATTATTTGATCCAGGGTCTACCTACTCATATGTATCACATTTGTTTCCTCGTTTCCTGGTTATTTCTCCTGAGCCTTTGGGCACTTATATACATGTGTCTACTCCTATGGGTGATTCTGTGGTTGTGGATCGGATCTACCGGTCATGTATGGACACTTTCTATGGTTTCGAGACTAGATCAGATCTCATGTTGCTTGATATGATTGATTTTGAGGTCATCCTGAGCATGGATTGGTTATCTCTATATCACACCGTCCTTGATTTCCATACCAAGAATGTTTCACTAGCGATACCAGGATCGCCAAGATTGGAGTGGAAGGGTTCCACAGTTGATATGCCTAGCAGGGTTATTTCTTTCCTGAACGCTCGACACATGGTCGAGAGAGGGTGTTTGACCTATCTAACTTATGTTCGAGACGTCACTGTAGAGTCTCCGATGATTGATTCAGTGCCAGTAGTCCGAGATTTTGCCGATGTTTTTCCTTCTGATCTTGCAGGCATGCCTCCAGATCGTGATATTGATTTCTGTATTGACCTGGCTCCAGGCACTCAACCTACATCTATTCCACCATACTGTATGGCTCCTAAAGAGTTGACGGAGCAGCTGGAGGAGTTGTTAGCAAAGGGGTTTGTCAGGCCTAGTGTATCACCTTGGGGAGCACCAGTGCTATTTGTGAAGAAGAAGGATGGGACCATGCGGATGTGCATTGATTACCGCCAGTTGAACAAGGTCACCATCAAGAACAAGTACCCGTTGCCTCGTATTGATGATTTGTTTGACCAGTTGCAGGGAGCTAGAGTGTTCTCTAAGCTTGACCTGAGGTTGGGGTATCATCAGCTGAAGATCCGGGATTCGGATGTTCCGAAGATGACATTCAGGACCAGATATGGCCACTATGAGTTTCTAGTGATGTCTTTCGGCTTGACTAATCCCCAGTGGCATTTATGGATATGAGGAACCGGGTATTCAGGCCTTATATTGATTCTTTTATTATCGTCTTCATTAACGACATCTTGATATACTCCCGCAGCCTGGGGAAGCACGAGCAACATTTGAGAGTAGTGCTCCAGACCTTACGAGAACAGAAGCTATAGCTAAGTTCTCCAAGTGTGAGTTTTGGCTTGAGTCAGTGGCATTCTTAGGGCATGTTATGTCAGGAAAGGGTATTAAGGTGGATCCCAAGAAGATTGAGGCAGTTCAGAGTTGGCCACGTCCTACTTTAGTGACCGGGATCAGGAGTTTCCTGGGATTAGCAGGTTATTATCGGCGATTTGTGCAGGGCTTTTCATCCATTGCGTCACCTTTGACCAGACTGACCCAGAAGGGTACCCTATTCATTTGGTCCGATGATTGCGAGGAGAGCTTTCAGAAGCTCAAGGCAGCTTTAACTACGACACCGATTCTTGTATTGCCATCCGGATCAGGGATGTATACAGTATAATGCGACGCTTCACGCGTGGGCTTGGGATGCGTGTTGATGCAGGAGGGGCGAGTTATTGCATATGTTTCTCATCATCTAAAGGTTCATGAGAATAATTACACCGTGCACGACCTAGAGTTGGCAACGATTGTCCATGCTCTTAAGATATTGAGGCATTATTTATATGGGGTGTCATGTGAGGTTTACACTGATCATCGCAGCTTGCATCATCTGTTCAAGAAGAGGGACCTTAACTTGAGGTAGTGCAAGTGGCTTGAGTTACTAAAGGATTATGACATTACCATTATTTATCATCCGGGCAAGGTGAATATGATCGCGGATGACTTGAGCAGAAAGGCGGAAAATATATGTAGCCTAGCATTCATTTCAGCAGAGGTGAGGCCTTTAGCCTTGGACATTCAGTCCTTGGCTAACAGACTTGTGAGGTTGGACATTTCAGAGTCCAGCCGAGTTTTGGCATGTGTTGTTGCTCAGTCCTCGTTATTGGGGGAGATTAAGGCCTGACAGTTTAGTGATCCACAATTGGCAGTTCTTAGAGAGACATTACTTCAGGGAGGTGCCAGGGAGGTTTCTATTGGCGAGGATGGCGTTCTGTGACTCCAGGGTCGTCTTTGTGTTCCTAATGTTGATGGTTTGAGGGAGAGGATCGTAGAGGAGGCACTCAGTTTGCGATATTCTATCCACCCAGGGGTTACGAAGATGTATCGTGATTTGAGGCAGCATTACTGGTGGCGGGGGATGAAGAAGGACATCGTGAAGTATGTGACTAAGTGTTTCAATTGCCAGCATGTCAAGTATGAACATCAGAGGCCAGGTGAGCTACTTCAGCAGATGACCATACCAGAGTGGAAGTGGGAACACATCACCATGGACTTCGTAGTAGGGTTACTGCAGACTTTGCGGAAAGTTGATTTAGTGTGGGTTATTGTGGATAGATTGACCAAGTCGGCCCATTTCATTCCAGTGGTGACTACTTATACAATAGAGATGTATGCTCGGATCTTTATTCGGGAGATAATCCGATTACATGGTGTGCCAGTTTCCATTATATCAGACCGAGGCCCTCAGTTCACTTCCCATTTCTGGAGAGCCGTGCAGAGTGAGTTGGGGACTCGCGTAGAGCTTAACACCGCATTCCATCCTCAGGCAGACGGATAGTTGGAGTGGATAGTGCAGATCTTGGAAGATATGCTTAGAGCATGTGCGATTGATTTTGGAGGGTAGTGGGATCAGTTCTTGCCTCTAGCAGAGTTTTCATACAACAACAGTTATCAGTCCATCATAGAGATGGCCCCGTATGAGGCTTTATATGGTCGATGTTGTCGTTCTCCTATCGGGTGGTTTGAGCATGGAGAGGCTAAATTACTTGGTACAGATTTTGTACAGGATGCCTTGGATAAGGTAAAGTTGATTCAGGAGAGGCTCCGCATAACTCACTCCAGACAGAGAGTTAGATCAGAAGGCGCATGATGTATCATTCATGATTGGCAAGAAGGTTCTCTTTAAAGTCTCGCCCATGAAGGGTATTATGAGGTTCGGGAAGAAGGGCAAGTTGAGCCCAAGGTTTATTGGCCCCTTTGAAGTGTTGAGACAGGTTGCGGAGGTTGCTTTACCCCCAGTCTATCGGGAGTTCATCTAGTTTTCCATGTTTCGATGCTTCGGAAGTACCATGCCGACCTATCACATGTGTTGGACTTAAGTACTATCCAGTTAGATGAGAGTTTGGGCTATGAGGAGGAGCAAGTTGCTATTATTGATAGGCAGGATCGCCAGTTAAGGTCCAAGAGGATTTCTGTGGTGAGAGTTCACTGGAGGGGCCAACCGGTCGAGGAGGCGACCTGGGAGTCCGAGGAGGACATGCGGAGCAGATATCCCCACTTATTCAGCAGTCCAGGTACTTTCTATATCCTTTCGAGGGCGAACGTTCGTTTAAGAGGTAGAGAATGTAATGATCCGACTGGTCGTTTTGCATTCTAGAACCCTGTTCCCTTAAATAAAGCTTCCCGTACTTTCTTTAGCTAATTTACGACTTGCGGGGGCGATTGGTTCAGGAGTTGGAAGAGTTTTGAGTAAAAATATGTCCATTTGCTTCTTTAAGATTTTCTTAAAAGGCCAAGTTTGACTTCGGTCAACTTTCTTGGGAAACACACCCGGATTTGTGATTTGACGGTCCCAAAGGGTCCGTGGGAAAATATGGGACCTGGGCATATTTCCCGAATCGAATTCCGAGGTCCCTAGCCCGAGTAATGAATTTTTATTGAAAAATGTTAAACTGAAATCTTAAGAGTTTAATAAAAAGGAAAAATGCTTGATCACATTGATATCGGGCCCGTATGTTGGTTCCGGAGCCCGGTACAGTTCGATATAATATTTTAGTCTTATTTGTGAAATTTGGTGAGAAATGAGATTGATTTGACGCGATTCGGATGTTCGGGTGAAAAGTTAGGAATTTAGGTGTTCTTGAGGATTTCATGCATTTTTGGTGTAAATCCATGGTTTTAGGTGTTAATTATGCGGTTTGATTGCTTGAGCAAGTTTGCACATGGTTGTAGGACTGGTATGAGTGTTCGGAGTGGAGCCCAGAGGGCTCGGGGGAGATTCGGGAATAGTTGGAGTTGAGAAAACATACCAGGCCCTGCTGTAGGTCTCGCAATTGCGAGACATTGTTCGCAATTACGAGTGGGTAATCGCATTTGCAAAGCTGGGCAGGGGTCGCAATTGCGACCTCATACTTCGCATTTTCGAAACTAGTGGGGTTCGCATTTGCAGACTTCCCTTCGCTTTTGCGATCGAGGCAGGGGGATGGGTTGTTCGCATTTGCAATTGAAATGTCGGAATTGATATATCGCAATTATGAGCCATGTGTCGCAATTGCGACATCAAAGGGCTGGGAAGGTTTTTAAAAACGGGACTTAAGAGCATTTATTTCATTTCTACACTACACTTGGGCAATTTGAGAGCTTCCAAAGAGGGATTTCAACATGACATTGTGAGGTAAGTTATTTTCATTCATCCTTAGTTTAGATACATGTATATTAGGTATATTAAACACCAAAAAATTAGGAAAATTAAAGGGGTTAGAGCTAGACCTAACCACGAAATTTGCATCTATAGGCACGCCATCGACCCTCGACAAGTGCACAGTTTATTTTCTGTTGGATCGGGCCATCGCCTCGGCATATTTGCGCATGCTAATGTTGCTTTCCTGAGAGTTTCTTTTTATATTGATATCGCCTTTC
This sequence comes from Nicotiana glauca, assembly GCA_026770625.1. Classification (NCBI taxonomy): domain Eukaryota; kingdom Viridiplantae; phylum Streptophyta; class Magnoliopsida; order Solanales; family Solanaceae; genus Nicotiana; species Nicotiana glauca. Next base: position 7,981 of record MU699356.1, on the reverse strand, counting down.
ATGGCCCGACATAAATTGACAAATATAACAAAAATTAAATGGTTAGCTGGAGTATATTGAAGAGTAGAACTTTTATGTCTTGTTATAAACTGTTGCTTATTAGTGTTTCCTCATGGTTTGTATAATCACCCCAATATATTATTTGACCCTAGTTAGTATCAAGTCGACTTCTTGTCTCTACTTCTTCGAGATTAGACGGGATACTCACTGGGCACATATTATTTATGTACTTATACTACGCTTCTGTACTTAAATGTACAAGATCTGAGGCAGGTGGATCTGGTTATCATACTGGTGCGTATCCGTGAACGGACTTGGAACTTCTACGGTGAGCTTCTTTCCCTCCATGTCGACCCGCAACCAAAGAAGTCTTTCTTTTGTATTTCTATTTCCTGCCCATTTGGACTCAGACTGTAGGGTAGTATGATGTTCTTTTGGATGTATATTCTACTAGTCGCCCGTAGCTTGTGACACCATGTTCTGGCACACACTTTAGTAGACGATTATTTTGGGGTTGTGTAATTATATTACTTATAGTATTTCGCTCTTCTGGTTTAAATTCCATGTTAAGTGTTTATTCCACTTCTTTCTAATTAGAAGCAACATAAGAATTTTAGTAATGTTTCCGCTATGGCTTGCTTGACAAGGGTGTCAGGCGCCCTCATGACCTATTGTGGAAGTGGGTCATGACATTTTGGTTGGGTTTCTGATCGAAAACATATTTTGATGAAATTTGAAGGTCTTAGGCTTAAATCTATGATTATTCGAGTTTCTGGCGTTGTTTTAGGTGGTTTAAGGATTTGGTACAAGTTTGAAGGATGTTATGGGATACGTCTGCAGGTTTGGTTGAGGTCCCGGGGGCCTCGGATGTGTTTCGAATATTCAACGGGGCATTTTTGAGTTGTACAAGTTGAAGATTTCTGTTCAGGTCTGTTGCAAACTTTCCTTCTCTACTATCGCAGTTGTCTCTACGTGATTGCATAGTGTAAATTCGGAGGGTGATATTTTTGTGCTACGCGATCGCAATATCTGGTTCGCGATCGCGGAAGTCAGCTTTTCCCTTCTTCGCGTTCGCAATTATTCTCCCGCGTTCGCACAGTAGAAATTAGGATCTGGTAATTCCTTGCATTTTTCTCTTCACGATCGTGTGGCCCTGTTCGCGATCGCGTACATCTATTTCTTTCACTTCTGCGATCGCAGGCTTTAGGCCGCGTTCTCATAGACCAATTTTGGAACCTCTAAAAATTTACCCTTCACGATCGCATTCAAATTCCTGCGATCGCATTGAACAAATATCTGGGGAGTTATAAATATTTCAAAATCCGAGGGTTTGCCAGTTTTATCAAAACAGAAGTTTGGGAGCTCGAATTTGGGAGAAATTTAGAGGGATTTTCGAGGGCAAGGATTGGGTAACAATTCTCTAATCTCTTATGCTTGAAACCCACTAATCTAATCACGAATTCCTCCTTAATTTCGGATTTTTGAATGAAAAATGGGTAAAATTTCATAGACCAAATTAATGAGTTTTGAGTAGGTGTTTGACATCTGATTTGAGAGATTTTGTATATGGTTAGACTCGTGAGAGTACGAGGGTATTGAAAATATAAAAAATTATCCGATTCCAAGACATTGGCCTGAGGGGCATTTTAGTAATTTTACCTAAATTCGCGTCTTAGCTTTAAATTAAATAGTAGAATCAGTTGCTTGAGATGTTATTTATGATATGAAATTGAATTGAATAGATTTGGGCCATTTGGAGTCGGATACTCGTGGCAAAGGCGTGGTTTCTAGTTGATTTTTTTGCCGATTCGAAGTAAGTGGCTTGTCTAACCTTGTGTGGGGGACCTTTTTCCCTTAGGACATGATATTTGATATTTGAATGCTTCGTACATGAGGTGACGAGTGCGTACTTGAGCTAATTGTTGAAAAATCTATTTTTACTTGAAGTATTTCAATTGAGTTTTCTTGCCTATCTGTTTATCCTGGTTGTAAGCTTTCCCTGTGTTATCTTAGAGAAGCATGTTTAGTTGACTTACTTGCCTATTTGCTTAAGCTGTTTGATTTGTACTCCGTGAAGCATGTTAGGCTAGAATTTACTATTTCTTGTTCTAAGCTTAACATTATTCTTGTTGTTGAGTTGTTATTGTATATTTTAAATTTGGGACTACGGGACGGCATCCCGGGAGATCCACTGTACGTGATATGTTCTAGACTGAGAGTGCGGGATACCAGGAGATCCCTGGCACCTGTATATATAAGTGTTTAGGATACCAAGAGATCCTCGACTTTCTATTGAGGATACCAAGAGATCCTCGGGATACCAAGAGATCCCCGACTTGCTATTGAGGATACCAAGAGATCCCTCGTGTATACGGTGAGGATACTAAGAGATCCTCAGGATACCAAGAGATCCTCGTTTATCGTTCCTCTGGTGAGAAACATTTCCTTGTATTGCCTTTCTTCTGATTTCTATTACTGCATTCCTTATTTATCCTATTTAGATTCTCGCTGTAGACTTTATCTATACTGTTTTCCTTATCCTATCATTTATTATATTTTATCTCAGTAGGGCCCTGACCTTTCCTTGTCACTACTCAACCGAGGTTAGGCTTGGCACTTACTGAGTACCGATGTGGTGTACTCATGCCCTTTCTGCGCATGTTTTTATGTGCAGATCCAGGTACCCCCACTCAGGCGCACTATCCTTGAGGCTGGGAGAGCTACGGAGGCTTCGAGGTACATCTGCAACGTCTGCAGACCGAAGAGTCTCCTTCTTCACTCTATCTGTAGTATTTAGCCTTCTATCGTACTTTTGTCGTAGAAATCTCTGGAGATTAGAGCATTTTTCAGTACTTCTTCTAGCTTGTGTTCCCGTGAGTTTCCGGGTTTTGGGGTGCTATTGTAGACTTCCGCATTATTGGGTTGTAGATGCCGAGCGACATTTATATACAATTTCCTTTTAGTTGTTCGGTTTTAATTAAGTATTTCGTAAGTTATGTCGCATTGTTAGGATTACCTAGTTATAGGAATTAGGTGCCATCACGACATGTTCACAGAGGGCGAACTGGGGTTGTGACACAATTATTGCACAGAACCACATATGTTCAGGAAGAGGAAATGCTGATATCTGAAATAGCAGAAGCGAAGGAGATGCCAATTTATGATATGACAATGGAGAATGAAATTGTAAATCATGTGGAAGATCAACACATCGAATCACTAGTCACTATTGAAGGAAAAAAAAGGAAAGGCAAAAGAATCCCCATCAATAATACTAAAGGAAAATGCATCATTGGATGATGTTAAATTCGGTTCTATTTTTCAAGACAAAAATGCTATGATCAGATGTTTTTGCTTAGCAGCTATTGAGGAGCACTTTGAGTTCTATGTTGACAGGTCAAGTAATACAAGATACTCTTTGGTATGTATTGATGAAAAGTGTGGTTGGACTGTTCGAGGTTCAACAATTAAGGAATCAACACTATTTAAAGTAGTTAAATTTCAGAGATCACATGAGTGCTCGGTTGACATTAGAAAGTCAAATCAAAGACAAGCAACTTCAAATGTGATTAGAGATTACATGATTGACAACTTAAGGGACATAGCTACTGAAGTAAAGCCTAGGTTTGTCATTTCAGAAATGAAAAGATCACATGGAGTAGATGTTGCCTATGGAAAAACATGTCATGCTATTCAAAAGGGGTTATCATTATTAAGAGGAACAACTGAACAGAATTATGAGCAACTGGCATCATATTTGTATATGATCGAACAAAAAAAATCCAGGATCATATACAAATATTCAGAGAGATTCAGATAGCAGATAAATTTCTTATGTTTCATTACAATATAGCGGCCTTCATATATATGATGTAATATTTTATATGAGAAATATGTCTTTTGATTGTCGTTTTTACTAATGTTTTTTGTTTACTGAATTTAGAAATAAATTTATCGAGTATATTATACTGAAATCTCATGTGAATCTTGGTCCTGCAGTATGTTATATTGGATGAATATCATAACATCGTTGAGTTTTCTTTTACTCCAGTATATTTTACGGGACTTAGGGCGTATATAAGCTTTATCTCCAGTATATTATAGTGACTCAATTCTGTTTAAACTAGAACTTTATTTTATTTGTCCTTACTTTTTTTGAGTGATTATTTGTCTTGTTCTTGTATTATACTCTTCTAGAACTTTGTTTTATTTATCCTTACTTTCTTCGAGTGATTATTTGTCTTATTTTTGTATTATTGTCTTTAACCCAGTATATAATACTTGAATTTTGTTTTATTTTAGTAAATTTTAATGCAAGTGTGTCATCTTTAAGCTTGTTTTCCAGTATGTCTTTAATCTAGTATCTGATTTGACTTACGTTTCATTATACTATACTGGCCTTCGTATATAAATATGATGTAATATTTTATATGGGAAATCTATCTTTTGAGTGTGGTTTTTGCTAATGTTTTTTTGTTTATTGAATTTAGAAATAAATTTAGTCCAGTATATTATACTGGAAGTCTGTCTTGGGTACGTTTATCTTCCAGTATGTTATACTGGATGAATGTTGTCATATAGTTTAGTCTTGTTTCATCCTAGTATATTTTACGGGATGTCTGCTGTTTGTAAGCTTCTCCAGTATACTATACTAGATGAGTTCGGTTTAAACTAGAACTTTATTTTATTTGTCTCCAGTAACTCAACATCTTTCTCTTCTTCATCCAGTTTGTCACCCGACAAATGAGCAAAATCTCTATCAGAATCATTATCTCCACCAATATAATCTCCTTGTTCACTACTTTCACTATTTTCATGTTTAGTGCTTTTGTCAAGTTTGTCATTTGAAAATCTGAAAAAATCTTGTAATTCATTGCTTTCATCTTCATCATTCAACAAGCCATCATGATGTTTCTTTCCATTTTTAACATTTTGAATAAACTTTAGAACAATATCAAGCTTCTGATTAATATCCTGCAACAATGATTACAATATATTATTCTACGAACAAAATTAATACTAAAATAAATTACCAAACTAGTTAATTACCTTAACAGAGTTCTTCACATGTTTCTTCATCTTTATTCGATTATCTTTAATATTTTTCTTCATCTTTATTTTAAATTTAACAAAATCTGCATGTACAATGTCTTCAAGTCTTCAATGTCTTTCGAGTCTAAGCACAATTCAAGAAGGGTAGCATATAATTTTGGACAATAATAATATAGATAGAACCACTCCAGTATAATATAATGGATGACAAGAATACACACAGTACACATCGAATAAAATATACTAGAGTCAAACATAACTCAACAATTATCCAGTATAACATATTGGAAAACAAACACTGAGAGAACAGACTTCCAGTATAATATACTGGACAACAATCTTAAACATGGCAGACTTTGATTAAAAGATACTGGATTCAAACAAGACTCAACTATATATTAATAATCATCCAGTATAACATACTGGAAGACAATTATTAACAGGATATACTCCAGGTATAATATACTTTCTTCAAGTATAGTATTATACTACACAAGTATACTGTTATAGTAAATTATACTAATTGAGTATATTCCACTTCCATTATACTAAAATGATAAGAATTTTAGCATCATCACACATAAACATTCTTATCGATTCTAAGCACAATTCAAGAAGGGTAGCATATAATTTTGGACAATAATAATCTAGATAAAACTACTCCAGTATAACATAATGGATGACAAGCATACACACAGTACACATCGAATAAAATATATTGGAGTCAAACATAACTCAACAATTATCCAGTATAACATACTTGAAAACAAACACTGAGAGAACAGACTTCCAGTATAATATACTAGACAACAATCTTAAACATGGCAGACTTCGATTAAAAGATACTGGAGTCAAACAAAACTCAACTATATATTAATAATCATCCAGTATAACTGTGACGACCCGACTCGTCGTCTCATGAGTTACCGCTCTGTTTCCCCATTTTATGCTTCTTCATGTTTCGTTATCGGTATGTGGTGTGTTAGAGTTGATTTGGATTGGTTTTGAGAAGAAATGAGACACTTAGTCTCTTTAAGGAAGGCTTAAGTTGGAAAAGTCAATCGGATATTGACTTATAAGTTATAGGGCTCAGATGTGATTTCTGGTGATTCGGTTAGCTTCGGGGGATAGTTTGTGACTTAGGAGTGCGATCAGAATTGATTTTGGAGGCCCGGTGTAGAATTAGGCTTGAATTGGCGAAGTTAGTATTTTGGCGAATTCCGGTTGATAGGTGAGATTTTGATCCGATGGTCGGAATGGAATTCTGAGAGTTGTTGTAGCTTGGTTATGTCATTTTGGACTTGTCTGCAAAATTTCATGTCCTTCAGACGTGGTTTGATTGGGTTTTTGATCAAAAATAGAATTTGGAAGTTCTTGAAATTGTTAGGCTTGAATCCGATGCAAATTTGGTGTTTTAATGTTGTTTTGAGCATTCCGAAGGTTGGAACAAGTTGTGAGCACGTGATTTTTGCCTCACATGAATTACTCCCATAGAATCAAAACAAAAATTATTTGTTTTATTGTGTGCATTTTTGTGAATTTTTTGTGATATTTTTGGTAATTGCTTGCGTTTGTATGTGCGTCATTATATGTGTTTAAATTAATGAAAATACAAAAATGTATCGCATTTGCATTTAGGATTTAATTCTACAATTGTGAGTAGTTGAATGTGCTTTACAAAAAAAAAAAACGAAAAATAAAAAATAATGTACTTTGCATTTTCGGCATTTAATGTCTAAATTGTGTGAGCTTTCTTTTAATTGGTGTTTAATATTATGTGACAATAATTATTAGGAATTAATTAGCATTTTAATTAATTTTTTATTTTATTAAATTAGAATTTTGGTCTTATTAATTAGAGAAAATGAAGAAAAGAACAAAAATAGGAAGACAATCGGACTGGGCCGTTTTAATTGACCAAAGTCCAGGCCCAAAACAAGGCATTTACCCGGTCCAAATCAGCCAACCTCAGAGACGTCCAAACGATGTTGTTTTGGTCACACTTGATCTGGGCCGTTGATCTCAAATTGATCAACGACCAAGATCACATCTCTCTTACCCGTTCCCTGTAAGCGACCTGTTACCCATTTCAAACAGCCCCCTCATTGAACCAAACGACATCGTTTCATTTAAATGAAACGATCCAGGCCGTTGATCATGATTGATCTAACGGCCAGGATCAAATCCCCTCCCTCGTATATAAGCCCAACCTCTCACCCCACGCCCCCTAAGCCAGATTCCCCCTCACTTCATCGTTTCTCTCAGAGACGAACAAAACCCCACCATCTACCACCGTGCTCCGCCCACCGGAAATCGCCTCACGGCTGTTCTGGTGGGCCAAATGACTCCATTTTTACACCACGAACTCCTCTAAACATCCCCTTTCCAACCATCACCATGGATTACCTCGAAACCTTGCCATGTTCTTCGAATCTTCAATCGAAGAACAGCCGGAAACCTCCATCTTCTCCGATGGCCACCAAACTTACACCCTTAGACCACCTGACCACCCTGGTTCCAAATCCGTTAACCACTAGCCTCGAATCAACCTGAAACTCCTCGAATCTTCATTTGAAGATTCGAGCCAAACCTCAAATTATCCCAACCAAGCCCAAATTCATACCCTGGCACCCCCTAACCTCCCTAGTCACCAAACCACCATTGGTTTGGTTCAAATCAAGCTAAAACCCTTAAAGCCCCAAATCCGACCCCAAGAACCCTAAATTCCAAAACTTGGAATCTGTCCAAATTTATGAGGTTTTGGGTGTCCAATCGACCTTAGCCGAAGTGTTCTCAGTTGAGAACACTTGGTTAAGGTCAGTTTGACCCCAAAAGTCCGAGTCTTCGAACCTGGGTTCGTCTGTTCCCAAATTCATCTCTGAGGTATTTTCTCTCTTTTACTTTGGTTTATTTTTATTCATTTGTGTTG
>MDKF010730287.1:0-15184 GCA_026770625.1 Nicotiana glauca | reverse complement strand
TAATGCACTTAATCATTAGGTGGCGACTCTTCTAAATCTCAAACCCAAATTCCCAAAAGGAATAGAGTTGTCCACTCAAATGTCGCAAACCTTATTTTGCCTTTAAAGAAAAAGGGGGAACGACAGCATCATGACTCAGCTGGGGATATTATTTAGGCTTTTACCATTTCATGTTGCTTGTGACTTTATTGTTTCTTTATTCCCTTTATTTAATGACTTTATATCTTTTCTACTACGAAACTGACTTGGCTCTTTGTTTTCTTTTCTTAATGCTTTTACCGCTTTCCTTCAATATTGTCTGTAATTATGAGCAATTATTGTAATCATTACTTTATGAATGTGAAAATACATGACAACTTGTTTCATTCTTGTAATTGCATCTTCCACACCATATTCTACTCGTGCCAAACAAAATACCATAGCAACGCTTATAATGAGTAGTTGCGCCATTCCAATATTATCACCCCCTAAATTTGGCAAAGGCATATTTACGGTAAAACTAGTCAATCAGCGGTGCCGAGGATAGTTTCGTGTTTCCCTGTTGAGTTGTCCGCTCAAGGGTACCTAGTCTAATAACCCCATAGAAACCATTTCTCTTTACAATTGTGCATGCATCATTGTCAAACTTAGTCGAGTCAGTTATGTTGTCCGCATAATGACTCTTTAGGATAGCCTTGTCCAAAGTCCCCTAGGTTTCCTTGAAACCCAAACGAGCACTACCTCGTTCTATGCATTTATTTGGAGAACTAAATGCTTTGTCATGCTAATTATTGACGTTAAATAGTCAAATCCGGTGGGGGGAAAGGGCCTAAACTTTTGTTTTGCAGAAAATGAGTCACGAAGTCCCAAATTTGGCATGGTCACCCACATCCCCCCAAGCTGTTGAATTGGTGGAGATCTGCACTCCAGTGATCAAGATCTTGTCAGAAAATATCTGGGTAACTTACATTCTCTCCTAGACATTCATCCTTACAACAAGATCATAGAAGCTGCAACTTTGTTTTGGGACTGCGATAGATCGGTGTTTCACTTCGAGGACATAGAAATGACACCTTTACTTGAGGAAATAGGAGGACTAGCCGGGATACCATAGGAAAGTCCGGGTTTTCTAATGCCAGAAAATTGTAAGGGAATCCCGATTTGACATGTTTGGAGAAGTCTTACATCGCATTCGAGCATTTGATGAAAGGTACAACCACAACAAGTCATATCGTACCTATCCAGACGAATTTGCCATCTGCTCATTGGGGCACATCCACCAAAGGGTGTTCGTGTTTATGTTCAGTTTCTTGGGGATGATAGTTTTTCCAACAAAGAAAGCAAGAATCCACACCAGACTGGCCATGGTTACTAAAACCTTAATTGAAGGAATCAACAAGTAGCCATTCAGCCTTGTGCCAATGATAATTGCGGAAATATACCGTGCCTTAGAAAAATGTCAACAAGGGGCCCAACACTTCGAGGGATGTAATTTGCTACACCAATTATGGCTCATAGAACATCTCCAAAGGGGTGAATACCCACAGGAAATCCATCGTAGAGAATGGGATGATCATATCGCTTTTCATCACCCAAAGCAGATGAATTATATGCCCAACATGTTCGCCCAACTAGAGAATGCTAGAGAATGGGTCGAACTCTTCGACAATCTTACTGAAGATCGGGTACAATGGATGTTTGAATGGTTCCCTATTGAAGAATTCATCATACGGTCTAGGGATGTGCCATTTATATTACTAATCGATTTGAGGGGGGGCCTACCCATATGTCCCCATTTGGGTAATGAGACAGGCAAGTAGAAGATAGGTTACACCAAGGGTCGATAAGATGAGCCACTTTCGAGCCGACTTCTAGGATGACGACAGCCCGTACAAGTTCCAGGCTCAGTATATGTGGCATAGCAATATTGTCTTGGGAAAAGACACCATTGAGCCAGATCGCTACCATGCTGGATGTACTCTACACTACCTAGGCTGGTTGGAAGACAATCACAACTATTTGGGCCAGCCCGGATTTGTTCGAGGTCACAGGATCATTGATGAAAAGCCTGAAGCGCAAGTAAAGTACAAACAACTGCTCAAGAGGATGCGGGAATGTAAGAATGAACACCGAAAAATACAAGATGCCAACCAAAAGCTAATCAGAGAATGGAAGTACATGGTTGTCAGCGCCAATAAACGTCTAAACTATTTGGAGCAGGGTATAGTGGAGCTGGAAAAGAAGTTTCTAAAAAGAGTTGAAGATTTTCGGGTTGCTGAAGGAAATGAAGGCGGACATCTGGCAAGGGCCTATTTGCTACTGGGATTGTACGAGCTAGGAGAACTGTACGAAAGAGCCAACGCTACCGAGTTTGGGGAAGGTACTTCTGGGACCAAGTAGATAGGAGTTATTCTTTGCTTTGCAAATGTAATAGGGCATATGGCCACTAAAGACATCTTTATTTCCTGTTATTTAGTGTCGTTTTAGGATTTGTCTTATTTTTCATCAATAAAAGGAGGCATTTAGCATTCTAAGTTCTCCAAATTTATTTGTCGCTAGGCTTACCTCGGGCACAACGATGCTCCCAAATTAGTACACGATTTATATTCTTACGCTATGTGTTTCAATATTGCAACATTTTTTTCTCACGATCCTTACTAACCTTTTACCTTTTTGTTTTACCCTTTGTTTTATTCCCCTCCCCAAAGGTTAGTTCGTGCATTATGGCATCGTCATATTACTCCACAAGATCTAAGGGCCCTCCAACTCTTCCTCCTTCGAGTCCTATCAGAAGCAAGAACAAGGGAAAATGGAAGACTTAAGAAACATCAGGAAGGAGACCTCAGTTGAAAGGGTAGAGGTTCCCCAGGGTATTCACGTTTCCAAGGAAAGTGCCTCCCAGCTCAAACAGAAGTTATTGAAATTCCAGGAAGAACTAGACCATGTTCGGAACTTAGCAAGCTTGTAATTTTCCTCACTAACCCAGATGTCAACTTCCCCAATGCTCAAAAACCCACATCACGACAAAACATCCTGAAACCACAAAACCAATCCGCTCACCACCACCACTATAACACATGCCACACTTCAAGCAACACCCCACTGCTCATCCCTGATCAATTTCCAAACCCGGTCGTGATGTCGCCTCTCGTGAAGACAAGGCCAGCCAACTAATCCAAATTGTCTCCTTAACAATTATTAAACATAATGAATAGATAAATATAGCTTAACGACAATAATAGCCAGTATTTACAACCCGACCCGGGTGTCACAAGTCACGAGCATCTAAAGAAGACTGAACACCACTATAGGGCCAATAAAAAATAAAATCTGGAGTTCAAAAGATGAAGTTTGGTGCCGCGAACACTGGCGGTCACTCTGCTCATGCTATAATAGCAATACCTTCAACCAACTCGAAACCCGCCACCGGGTGAACAATACCTGCATCTGCATACGAGGTGCAGGGAGTAAAGTGAGTACTCCAACTCAGTGGTAATAAGAGTAAATAACAACTGAGCAGTAAGAAATCACGTAAAGCAACCAACATGCTGTATAGAAGCCGGGTACAATTTTCTAAGAAAGATAGTGAAATATGTGATATCTTTAGAAAATGCCTTGGCTCAGTTCAAATCCCTTTTGAAAATGGTCTTTTCAATAATTACAAAAATGATTTCAAACAGTTAGTGCTAATAGGCACAAAAAATCCGCCCCTCGGGCATAAATACTACAGTATAACAGGCAAGAAGGCAAATATGTATGCAAGATGAGAACATAAAAGTTTTCCCCTCGGGCACAGCTCAAATTAGTAACAGCCCCTCGGGCTTAATATCAAATGCTCAGAATGGTATTAGCCCCTCGGGCACAGTGTCACATCACTCAGATCAGTATCAGTCCCTCGGGCTCAGTATCAGTCACATAGTACAACATCAGCCCCTCGGGCTCACTCTCACTCATATGGGTACCCGCGCTCACTGTGGGCGTGCAGACTTCGAAGGGGCTCCTACAGCCCAAGCACTATCAATAAGGCCTAAAAGCCTGAACAATATCAATGCGAGGCCTGAAAGCCTGCTCATAAAACACTCGAGGCTTGAAAGCCTCCTCACCAATCACTCGACGCCTGAAAGCCTCCTCACCAATCACTCGAGGCCTGAAAGCCTGCTCACCAATCACTCGAGGCTTGAAAGCCTCCTCACCAATTACTCGAGGCCTGAAAGCCTCCTCACCAATCACTCGAAACCTGAAAGCCTCCTCACCAATAACTCATCAGATCCTCAATCATGGCCCTCGGCCTCAATCAGTCAAAAATAGTCATAAGCCCCTCGGGCATCAACGAAAACAAAATGCTCAGCTCAAACAATAGTTCAATTATCAGTTAAAACTCAAGGTTGAGTAAAAATATAGCTGAGTTCATGAAACAACGTAATTCAAATGGACTGAGTTCAAATAATATTTCAAATAGTGAGGAAAACAATGATGATAGCTCACAAGTTCAAACAGTCAGCAATAAGCCCCAAATATGGCAATAAGCCCAAGTCATAGCGAAAAACAAACGTCATAGTCAAATACGCGGTAAAATCAACAATCGGGATGGACCAAGTCGCAATTCCCAATGGTGCTCTACCCCACGCTCGCTATCCGGCATACATGTCACCTCAATATAGCACTACGGTGTGCAAATTCGGTGTTTCAAACCCTCAGGATATCATTTACAATCATTACTCACCTCGAACCGGTGAAATTCCTCGCTCGCGACGCCTTTGCCCCTCAAATTGGCCTCCACGAGCGTCGAATCTAACCAAAAACAGAGCGAATACATCACAATATACCAATGGGACAACACCCAATCGAAAACAATCGAAATATCAAGAATCTCGAAAGTAGCAAAACCCGAGCCCCGGGCTCGCTTCTCAAAAAATTACAAAACTTACACTACTGAATTCCTCATCTCACCACGAGTCCATACATACCAAGAATTCTCAAATCCGAGCTCAAATGACCTATCAAATCCCAATTTGAAATATCAAAAACTAAAGCCCTAATTCATCAACCTTAGGCTTAATTTCCATGAATCTCTAGACCAATATCATAACATAATCATGTTTAAGACCAAGATTCTTACCTCAAGTCGATTCCTCTTGAATCCCTCTAAAATTCCCGTCCAAAAGCTCCCAAGGACGTTCAAAAATGGAGGAGAAATGCATAACCCTCGCGGATGAATTAATGATATAACCCTTCTGCCACAGCGATTTTTCGCTTCTACAGTCCCTCTTTCACTTATGCGGGACCACTTCTACGACCAAAAATCCACTTCTGTGGTCACCGCTCTTGCGGTCTTCTTCCACTTCTGCGAGATTTCAATTAAGGGGCACTATCGCTTCTGCGGTTCAAAACTCGCATCCGCGATACCGCTCCTGCAGTCAAGACTTACGCTTATGCGGAAACTGCTCAACACACACCTTTTCGCACCTGCGGAGCTCCTTCCGCTTCCGCGAAGCTGCATCTACGGTCTCCCTTCCGCAGATGCGGAAACACCTGCTGTAACAAAACCAGCAAAACTTCCAACTTCAAATTCTCTCGTTCAACCACCTGAATTCGCCCCGAGGCCCCCGGGACCTCAACCAAAAGCACAAACATGATCTATTACCTTATTCAGACTTGCTCGAACCATCAAAACACTTTCATTTACATTAAAATCACCAAACTTCACCAAATCAAAGCCTAAGTTCTTCAAGAACTTCTGAAATGCATTTTCGATCAAAAACCCAACCAAACGATGTCGGAATGACCTGAAAATTTGCACACATATCCAAAATCACCGAACAGAGCTAATGTAACTCTCGAAATTCCATTCCAATCCTCGGATCAAAATCTCACCTATCAATCGAAATCCGCCAAAATTCAAACTTCGCCAATTCAAGCCTAATTCTACACCAGGCCTCCAAATTCAATTCTGATCGCACTCCTAAGTCACAAATCATCTCCCGAAGCTAAGAAAATCACCGAAGTTCACATCCGAGCCTTCTAACTATATAGTCAACTTCCGGTTGACTTTTCTAAAACAAGATTCCTTCTAAGAGGTTAAGTGCCTCATTTCCAACTAAAACCAATTAAATTCTATCCGATCGACTCGAATACTGATATTGAAATATAGAACAATATAATATGGGGGAAATGGGCAGTAACTCACGTGACGATGGGACAGGTCATCAGACCACAACACCCCCATCTATGTGAAAACCATATCACAACCCATTCAGCCCGCCTTGGGCATACCCGAGTCTGATGATAAAGACTCGTTTATTATGAATTTAACTGCAGAACTCAAAAAGCTGACTAGCAGAGTTCAGGGTGTCAAAGGAAGCAAGGGGATCGAGGGACTAAATTACGAAGACCCATGCATTCAACCAGATGTCGAACTACCCTAGGGGTAGAAACCTCCCAAGTTCAAGATGTTTGATGGCACCGGGGATCCCAGAGTTCATTTAAGTACATACTGCGACAAACTGGTCAGAGTAGGAAAGGATGAAAAGATTCGCATGAAGCTTTTTATGAGGAGTCTGAAAAAGGGGATGCCTTATCTTGGTAAATTAGCCAAGACCCGAAGAAGTGGTCGAATTAGGTAAATATGGCATTCGATTTCATGGATAGATTCAGATTCAACCTGGAGAACACACCAGATGTGTTCTATATCCAAAACATAAAGAAGAAACCCACGGAGACATTCCGTGATTATGTTACTCGTTGGAGGTCAGAAGCCACTAAGGTCAGGCCAGCTTTAGAAGAAGAACAAATGAATAGGTTTTTCGTCCGGGCTCAGGATCCGCAGTATTATGAGAGGTTAATGTTGATCGAAGGCCAAAAATTTTTTGACATCATCAAACTAGGGGAAAGGATCGAGGAAGGTATCAAAAGTGGTATGGTCACTAACTTTGAAGCATTGTAGGCTACCAACAAGGCTTTACAATCTGGTGGCACATCCAAAAAAGGGACGTGGGTGCCATGATGGTTGCACAAAGGATAAAATCCCCAATTAAATACCAAACCTATCCATTACCTCTACTCACTACCCTAAATTACCAAGCACCCTCGCCCGCTTACCAAGCTCCACCACCCACTTACCAATCATCTCTACCTCCTGCATTAGAGCCTACTTTACCTAAATACTCCCAAAACGCACACATCTACCAAGCCTACAATACCCAACAATCTTATTATCAATCACCCCACCAAAATTTCCCTAGACCCCAACCAAGACCTCCCAAATAATACACCGCCATTGTCGAACCAATCGACCAGCTGTATGAAAGGCTTAAAGCTACTGGTTACATCACCCCTATCCCTACCAGAACTCTAGAAACCCATTCCCAATAGATCAACCCAAACAAAACATGTGCATACCATTCTGGCATAAAAGGGCATACCATTGATGAGTGCCGCTCCTTAAAAGATAAGATTCAGACTTTGATTCACAACAAGATCATTATGGCAAAGGAGCCTACTCCAAATGTCTGAAACAACGCTCTACCTGACCACAAAGGCGGTGGCATTCATATGATTGAAATAGAAGATGATTGGTATCCCGAAGGATCAATCGATTTGATCACAGAAGGCGATGATCCAAAGAAACCAATGGTCACACTTAATCCAATTGTATTCTAGATTCAGCCTTCTGAAGACACTGAAGTGAACATGTACCTACCGCTCGATCTTGAAACAACATCTTTCGAAAAGACGCCAGGACCAATTGAGGTTGAGTTTGGGTCCCCAAAGGTGCCTGTACCATTTGAGGTTGCTGTATTACCTCCCAAAGCAAGGGTTCGTATCCCTGTAGCAATGTCAGCCATAGCAACATTCCATACGAAGACCACCCCCCGAGATTACACGATCGAGGCAATGAGAAAAGGAAAAGCCAAAACCGGAGAAGCAGTTGCGACATAGGGTATGATAAGAACCTGCAGGGTTTATACTCCGGAGCATTTAGCTGAATCAAGTAAGAAGACCTCTGGACGGCCTATTGAAATTGGTCTGATGATCTCTGGAGGAAGATACAAGCAAAAGAGTACTCAGTCCTTGATCAACTGAATAAAACAACAGCATAGATCTCCATCCTAGCTCTGCTGCAAAGCCCCGATGCACTTAAGAATGCCTTTTTGAAGATACTAAGTGAGGCATATGTACCTAGCAACATAACTGGATGAGAAATGGTGAACATGGTTGGGCAAGTATTGGGGAGTCATAACATCACTTTCCATGAAGATGAGCTACCACCAGAAATGCTGAGCCATAGTAAATCATTGCACATCACTTTGTAGTGCGAGGATCATTTCATCACTAGAATTCTGATTGACGGAGGGTCTAGCCTCAATATTTGTCCATTGGTGACTCTCAGAACATTGGGGAAGAGCCTGCATGAGATCAAGGATGGAGCCATCAATGTCAAAGCTTTTGATGGCTCCCAAAGGTCCACTATTGGGGAAATCAGTTTGTGTCTACAAATGGGACCAACTTGGTTCGAAGTTAACTTTCAAGTAATATACATCCCAGTATCTTACAACTTCCTCTTGGGACGACCTTGGATTCATGCCGCTGGTGGTGTAGCATCAACCCTACACCAGGCAGTGATGTTTGAATGGAATCACTAAGAGGTGATTATTCACGGCGATGGTAGCAATACCATATACAGTCACCAGACTATTCCGGCAATCAGAGGAAGAAGGAAGATAGGGGGAGAAACTTACCATCACATTGAGCGAGTGAACACCGTGCACAAGGATAAATGGTGGGATGAAAAGATTGAAAGTATACTGAATTGGAGCAGATATGAACCTGGAAAAGGGCTCGGCAAGAACCTCCAGGGAGTCACCAAACCTATAATGCTGAAGAAACATGGTACCACTTTTGGTTTGGGAGGAGTTCAACCACTGGTCGCCACCATGGGGAAGTCCCTACTATATACTGGAGCATCCGATACCTCTCCTGGAGCAGAATTTCTAGCCAGCTGATATCATATATGGGTCGGAAGAAGAGGAAGCACTAGCGGTAATGAGGAATTCATTTTTGGAAGATGGTAACATGGACTGTTGCATCATTCTCGAGGAGGAAGGATAGGAAGGCCCTTCCATACAAGCCATGAGCCGATGAGCAGGCCTCGATAATTGGTCCATCAAAACCACTAGGGCCCGAAAAGCTTCAGGGTAGCAAGGCTAAACAAAGCACCATGCATCATCTTTATTTTTACTAGTTGATTTTCTTTCCGCATTTTAATTTTGAAATAAGAGCCCCAATGTTCAAAACAATTATGAAATTTATCAAAACATTTTGATTTCTCATAAATCCTGCTCTTATTACTTTCCATCGTTTACTTTATTTACATAATATTACTATTACTTATCATGATGAATCGACGATTGAGACTTGCAACGAGACAACGCAACATATGGATATAGACTCAAAAGAAGATAATACACCAGAAGAGGTTGTTAAAGAGGCTGAGGATTTTGAAAATAGACCTAAGTCCAACTTGGATGAGACAAAGGTTATTAACTTGGGAAATACAGAGAATGTTAAAGAAATGCGCATCAGTGTTCATCTGTCAACATCAAAAAATGAGGAATATACAAAATTCCTAAAGGAATAAGAGGACATATCCGCCTTGTCATATGATGATATGATTAGTCTTAGTACATCTATTGTAGCTCACAAGTTGCCAACCAATCCGACATATCCCCCGGTAAAGCAGAAGCTCAAGAAATTCAAGCCAAACATGAGTTTGAAAATTAAGGAAGAAGTCACTAAACAGGTCAAAGCTAAGGTTCTTAGGGTGATGGAATATAAAAAATGGTTAGCAAATATTGTGCATGTACCGAAGAAGGACGGGAAGGTTAGAGTCTATGTTGACTAACAAGATCTCAACGGGCTAGTCCGAAAGACGACTTACCCTTGCCAAATATACATATTCTAATTGACAACTGCGCCAACCATGAACTGCAGTCATTCATCGATTGTTTTGCTAGGTACCATCAAATATGGATGGATGAAGAAGATGCAGACAAAATGGCTTTCATTACACCATGGGGGATGTATTGTTATAAGATGATGCCGTTTGGGTTAAAGAATGTCGGGCCACCTACACGAGGGCCTTAAATAGCTTCTATGTATTTACACTTTATTATACTATTGGGAAAATATTTTTTCAAATCCCTTTCCATAATTGTTTTTACCCGTTTGAAACCAGAATCCCTTAACTAAAGGGAGACTGATTACAATGATATTTCCTTACCTTTTACTTGCTTATTTGCTATACTATAAAAGATGCTTGACCCTTCTGCATTGGACAGAAGTTTTAAGCTTTGAAAAACTTTACAACTCTAGAACTTTGAACTTCCAATCACAATACTCTTTCAAACTCTCTACTCTCTGCTGAGACTTTTATACTGCTTTGCTTGCAACTTGGCTTTTCAAGACTCCTGTTTTTACTTACCTGTTTTACTGAAACTAGTATGTCTCCATTTGATTTCAGTTCCTTCACTATGTGTTTACTTTACAGTTGTTCTATTCCTCATATTCTGTATTAAACATGTTACTTTCTTTTATGTTCATTGTTTGTTTTGAATCCCCCCATACCCCCATTCCGTTTTGTGTGTTGAGTTAAGGTTCATGGCTTGGAAGTATCCAAATTACTGCTCAAGACTGAACCTGACCTTCAATAGGTCCTAACTCCCAAATCCAAGCTGACAGGTTGGTCAGGGGTGTGCCAGTATCCTAGTTGTTGGGCATGACCACTAGTTTGTCATGCCTTTCCCTAATTCCCCCTCTATTGCACCTACACTTATTCTTAGACTCTAAGTTCTGCCCCCTCCTATGAGCCTTGCCTTGGGACCTTGAGTTCCCTTTGCACTTGGACATTTGAGGGATGGCCCTTCCACACTGCACCATAATCTGATCCTGCAAACGTAATTGGGTGTAAGCACAGCCTCGAGTTCATGAAGCTCCTTGGAACTTTGACACACCTAAAGGATGAGAAAGACTTTGGAAGTATGATCTTTAGAAGTTGGCTTATTTCATGTTTCATACTAGGAGTCTGAATTAGGCTCTCCTTGGTGGGAATTTTAATTTCTGATGTAATTTTTTTTATTTACTTTTTTTTGGATTCATTCAGTTGTAATAATTTTGTAATACTTATGGGGTGTATAGTAAACAATGGTGAGGGTCTCTCATGTTATGCATATGGGGTAGACATCATGATTTTAGGTCTTTACTTCTGCAATCACAACATCTTCTCACTTATGTTTCTGCATATAAAGATCCTGCCTATATTGTATTTCATTACTGTATCATAAATCATGCCTATAGGTTATGCATTTCATTAGAAACTATGCCTATAAGATTCTGCATTTCAACATAAAGAAACTACGGCTATAAGATACTGAATTTCAACATATAGAAGCCACGCCTATAAGTTTCTGGATTTCTGCACATGCATATGACACTAGGCAAACAATCCATAGGTTAAAGAATAATAGATTGCATCCTAGATTCCATGCTCATAGGATCCCTGCATTTACATAAACCGTTTAAAATCAGTAACACTTAGAATTCAAGCCTATAGGAGCGATCGTTTAAATATGATTCATATCTGAGTCTAAAATTAGTAATAATATGTTTAATATCTGCAGAATTGGTTCATCTCTAAAATCAGTAATCCTTCCTTAAAATCAGAATATAGAATCCATGCCTATAGTTTATTTCATTAGGTGGAGACTCTTCTAAATCTCAAACCTAATTCCCAAAGGAATTGAATTGTCCACCCAAATATCGTAAACCCAATTTTGCGAGAAAAAGGGGGCAACGACAGCATGGCGACTCTGCTGGGGATTTTCTTTAGGCTTTAACCATTTCAAGTTGCTTGTGACTTTAATGCTTCTTTATTGCCTTTATTTAATGTCTTTATATCTTTTCTACTACGAAACTAACTTGGACCTTTGTTTCTTTTCTTTAATGCTTTCTTTTACCGCTTTCCTTCAATACTGTTATAATTATGAGCAATTATTGTAATCATTACTTTATGAACATGAAAGTACATGACAACTTGTTAATTATTATATTGCATTTTTCAAAATCATATTCCAATCGTGCCAAACAAAATACCTTAGCAACGGTTATAATGAGTGGTTGCGCCCTTCCAATATTATCACCCCCTAAATTTGGAAAAGGCATATTTGCGGTAAAACTAGTTGACCAGCGGTGCCGTCGACAGTTCTGCGCCTTTCACTCCTGAGTTGTCCGTGTCACGCCCCAACCTCGGGAGGCGCGATCGGAGCTCAATCAAGTGAATTCGACTGAGCAAGCCTTACCGAACACTTTCTACCCCGACTCAACATGAATGCGGAACTCATGCCTTTGGTTAATTTGAACGATAAACATGGTGTATAACATATTACTGTTTCATTTCATATCATAAAAATTTGCAGTTTATAAGCTAGCTTCATGGATTCTATTAGAGATACGGCTTAAGGAGATCACAAGTTTAGGATTTACAACATATACATATAGGGGACTCCCCAAAAAAAACCCCATACATAACCCACACTAGTGTCCTTGGAGCCTCTAAAGATACAACACGTAAGCATGACTATGTTGGCAACAAGGCCCCGGCTATACCTCAAAATGAAAAGCTGTAATAACAAAAGATACACCATGTAGCCCCATGGAAGAATAAGGGGCTCACCGTGACTTCGAGTAGATGAATGCTCCGCTACACACGGTCTGCAATGTCCGCTATGGGGCCACCTACAATCATAATACGAATGTAGCGCCCCCGGCAAAAGGGGCGTCAGTACATTTGAATTGTACTGGTATGTATAACTAAATACCATTTTACTAGAAAGAACTATCAAATAGATACAAGCAATTAATACGGAAAATCAAAGAAACAATTCATATAATTCTTCGTACAATTTCCACAACACCGATTAAGGCAATTCTGTCACATGTTCACCACTGTTCTCATCACCACCGCCATCTTGAGCGGAGTCCGGTCACGACCGACCAGCTAGGTCACCTCATTGGAGCCATTACTTTCAATCAATATTTCGTTTCCCTTATACGGGATTCAATATCAGCACATTTCCACCATGTGTGCGGCATGGTGTCCAATCACGACCCGATTGGCTAGGTCACCTCATTGGAGGCATTACTCGATTCTCATTTGTCAACACCTTCAAAACCTTATTCCATACATATCATAACAATTTTTGGGCACTCATGGCCACCATCATCACATCATTGACCCTTTTCAATACTACTTTATAAGTTGTGATCATAGACACGTATATCAAGGATATTTCAAGTTGCAATCACAAATAGTGAGCACATAGCTAACATGAATAATTCTTTGTTTCAGTGTCGGCTTATAGCCCAAGTATTTCAACAAATAATTATACTTTTCATCATTCTCTAATTATCAAGATTGGCATGTTATTCACATTGAGGCACAACAAATAATGATACTTTTCATCATTCTCTAATTATCAAGATTGGCACGTTATTTACATTGAGGCACATCCTTCACGAACATGTATAGATATATGTAAATCAATTAATTTCGCAATCAATCAATACACTGACCAATTCAACCCTTACCACACGTTCGTAAGCACCAACAGAGCTCGATTTCTAATAGAAGGGAGTTTTAGCCATGCATACCCCAACAAAGCCTTTCCTTATTCTTTTACAATTTTCCCGGAACTCTTAGAGCTTCAATCTATTGAGCAAGAAATTTCGAATTAAAAATTGAGAATTAGAGACGAAACTGAAGTTCTAGCTTGGCTCGAGCATATCATCAACACTAAAGGTGCATTGTATCTTAGGCCCCTTTTTGTGAGGAATTTCTATGTTATACCCCCAATTGCCTCCTTTTTTATTTTATTACTTTTCAATACTCTATGGTGGCATGCATGCAAGAGATTCATTCTCATACCCATGAATTACGTCCCTAATGGCCCTATATGGCTAAGTATACAAATATGAGCTGAGGTGATGGAGTCTTACCTCTTGGGATGAAGATTTAGGCATTTTTCCTTGATTTTCTTCAATGATTTAGCCCAATCTTATGGAATAATTTGATGGGAGACTTTCCCTCTCTAAGGAACCTCTAACTCTCACTAGAATTTCTCAGATGAATGCTCAAAATGAGCTAAAACACCGGTTATATCGATAGGGAAGTCGGGTTAAAAATTAGAAAATTGGAGCCCCGAGTCAACAATGCGGTCGCATCTGCAATCGCAGAATTAACATGCGGTCTGCATAATGGACCGCAGAATGCTCCCAAAAAACTAAACATTTTGACTCGGTCTGCGGAAAGAATGCGGTCCGCATTCATCTTCTGCGGTCGCAAAGTGCACCGCAGAACTGACCTTCGCAAAACTCAAAGGAAAAATATGTGACGACTATGCGGTCTGTATTTTTGATTATGCGACCGCATTTCGACCGCATTTCTGAATTCAATTTTATCCAACCTTCTGCCTCACTCTGCGGCAGGTATGCGGTCTGCATTTCGATTATGCGATCGTATTTCGACCGCTTTTTTGACTTCTATTTTATCCAACATTCTGCCTCACTTTACGGCAGGTATGCGGTCCGTATTTCAATTAATCACCTCCTTAACATACCGATTCGATTCTAACACACGATCCTAACTTGGCACCACGGGATCCGGGTTTTTGAGTCAGGATTTCACGGGGACTTCCATCCTCCCCCACTTAAGATAATTCGTCCTCGAATGAGGATCAAGGTTCACTTATTAATAGTGTTAGTGCAATCTTCTTCTCTTTACAACCCGAAACTGGTTGACAATCTTCCAATTTAGCTAACTTCCTAAATTTTCGAAAATTTCGCCAGAGTTTCCTTTGTATTTAGGCCTTATCCACCTGTCAGAGAGCCCTAGAAACACACAATAACACCATAAACATATTTGCAAAGCATAGTATAACTGGCACAATATCAACAACGGCCATATAGGCAACCATATTACCAAAAGAGGATGGTTATTACATGATCATTCAAACAAGTGTGGTTATTACACAATTCTAGCCAACACATATGATTTCGAAGGAGATGAACACATAGAATCTATTACATGATTATCCAAACAAGTGTGGATACTTCTTTTTCATTTCGCCCTCGGCTTCCCAAGTAGCTTCCTCAA
>MU699349.1:3678-79267 GCA_026770625.1 Nicotiana glauca | reverse complement strand
AGGTCCGATTTCAAAACAAATTATATATTTGAGTTCGTGGGAGAATGGGTAATCGGGTTTTGGTTCGAACCTCGGTTTTTGACCACGTGGGCCTAGGGGCGATTTTTGACTTTTGGGGTAAAACTTTGGAAAACTCATTTTGATGCATTGGGGTTGATTCACTTAGCACTTATTGATGTAATTAAGTAATGTGTGAAGAGATTCGAGCAGATTGGCGGTGGAATCATGGGGTACAGCTATAGTTGAGACTTGAGTTGTGTTCAAGGCATCGAGGTAAGTGTCTGGTCTACCCTGCCTTGAGGGATTAGGAGTAGAGTCATATTTGCTATTTGCTTCGTGTTGAGTACAACGTATAGGCATGGTGATGAGTATCTATACATTGGGGTCGAGCATGACCATGAGTCTTAAGTTGATGGTTGTTGTGTTCTTAAATGACAGATTGGATGTTCTAATTGATGATTCTTGATATTGAGTGATGATTTAGTTTATTCTTGTGGACTTTATTTATGCTTGAGTATCGATATTAGTTGGACTGAGTAGGAGTTGAGCTACGATTGGTTGTAGCTAGTTCTCCCTTGCTGAGATGGTCGATTTCGATATTATTGTTCCCTTGCTGAGAAATTTCAATGTTGCTTTTGTTTCCTTGCCGGGATATTATTGTGATATTGTGTTGGATCAAAATGGGAGTGGGCGGTACACCTACCACAAGGTATTGATTGAAATAGGAGTGGGTGGTAATCCTACCACAAGTTATTGATTAAAATGGGAACGGGTGGTACGCCTACCACAAGTTATTGATAGAAATGGGAGCAGGTGGTACGCCTACCATAAGTTGTTAATAATATGGGAGCGGGTGGTACGCCTGCCACGAGTTATGATGAAATAGGAGCGGGTGGTACACCTACCATTAAATTTGATGAAATGGGAGCGGGTGGTACGACTACTACAGAAATGTGAGAAATGGGATCGGGTTACACGCCTGCAATGAGATATGTACTGACAGTGAAATCTGATTTTATTTTCCTTATCCGTGTTAGAGTTAAATTATTGATTTTCCTTATTATTCTCTTGAAATTCTATATTATCTGCTATCCCCAAAGCATGTTCCCCTCCCATTTAAATTGTTTATTCTTGTTTATTATTTGCTGTATATGAATATAACTACACAGATTTATCTGGAGTCTGGTCCTAGCCTCGTCACTACCTTGCCGGGGTAGGCCAGACACTTACCAGCACATGAGGTCGGTTGTGCTGATACTACACTCTACACTGTGTGCAGATCCCATAGCAGCTTTTGATCATCAGTAGTAGATTGAGAGTTATCTTTCAGTCCACCGAGACGCCGAGGTAGCCCTGCTGGCATCCACAGGCCCGACGTTTCCTCTATCCTTTATATTTCTGTTTCATCTCTTCGTTTCTGAGACAGTGTGTCTTTACTTTCAGACTTTGTATTTAGCATTCTTAGATCGTCTATGACACTGTGATACCACGTTTTGGGAGATTAAGGCTTCAGTTGATGTAATAGACATAGATTTCAATTATTCAATCGTTGTCTTCCGCTTAATTATTAAATTTCCATTGTTATCATGATTTTTGCTTTATAATAGTTAAAAATAAGTAATTGGATAATGAAATAAATAGTTAAGGATTGGCTTGCCTAGCTCTCATTAGTAGGCGTTATTATGACTCCGAGGGAGGGAAATTCGGGTCATGACAAATTGGTATAAGAGCTCTAGGTTACATGGGTCTCACAGTTCATAGACAAGCTTAGTAGAGTCTGAGGGATCAGTATGGAGACATCTGTATTTATCCCTCAGAGGCTACAGAGTTAGAAAAAGTTTCACAATTGTTCTTTCTTGTCGTGCAGTTTGGTTTCCCAATGCTAATTAAAATTCTACTCTGTTCTTTCGTAGATGGCGAGAACACACACTTCCTCATCTACCGATCAGTAGTCCGAGCCCCCAGCACTTCCTACGAGGAGCAGAGGATGAGGCTGAGGCTGTGCTAGAGGCCGAGGCAAGGGTAGAGCTCATCCCAGGGCAGCAGTACCTGTAGCGAAGCCTCAGGTTGATTTTGATGATGAGGTTCCAGCCCCAACAGTTCCGGTGGGCCCAACTCAGGTCCCTGAGGGGTTTATTGCCACCCCAGTCCTTCAAGATCCTCTGATTCATTTAGTGGGCCTTATGGAGAGTGTCACCAGGGCAGGTTTACTTCCTGTAGCACTAGCCGTCTCTCAGGTTGGAGGAGGAGCCCAGACACCTGCTACTTGCACTCCGGAGCAGGTAGCTCCTCATATTCAGACTCCAGTGGCCCTGCCAGTTGGAGCAGTACAGCCAGGTATGGTAGCCAGAATCGGCGATGGCGCAGCCATGTTTACTGATGCTTTATGGAGACTGGATAGGTTCACCAAGCTCTTCACTACTTCCTTCAGCGGTGCATCTACTGAGGATCCCCAGAACTATCTTATAGCTTCCACGAGGTTCTTCGAAACATGGGAATTTTTTAGACCAATGGGGTCAACTTTGATACATTTCACTTATCTAGATCTGCCAAGACTTGGTGAAGGGATTATTGCTTAGCTAGAACAGCCGGGTCGCTAGCCTTGACCTGGGAGTAGTTTTCAGTGTTGTTTCTGGAAAAGTTTCTCCCCATTACCCAGCGAGAGACCTATCGGAGGCAGTTCAAGCATCTTCATCAGGGATCCATGACTGTAACCCAATACGAGAACAAATTCATAGATTTGGCTTGCCATTCCCTAGTTATACTCCCCACTTAGAGGGAGAGAGTGAGGCGGTTTATTGATGGACTCATTCAACCGATTCGTCTCCAGATGGCTAGAGAGACTGGGAGCGAGATATCCTTCCAGGAGGCGGCCAATGTGGCCCGGAGGATTGAGATGGTATTATCACAGGGAGGTGGTCTTAGGGCAGACAAGAGGCCCCGTCATTTAGGTAGATTCAGTGGTACCTCGTCTGGAGGTAGAGATTCATATGGTAGAGGTCATCCTCCTAGGCCCTTTCAGTCAGCTCTTTAGGTTTCTCATGATGCTTCAGGTAGTTGTGGTCCCCAGGTGCAATACTCCGATCAGCAACCCTACAGTGCACCACATGCTCCTATCAGTGCACCATCGTTTCAGAGTTTCTAGGATCGTCAGCCCCAGCAGCCGAGAGCCTGTTTTACTTGTGGCAACATGAGGCACATTACTCGATATTGCCCTCACGCACCAGGTGGCCCTCAGCATCTGAGTTCTCGTGCCATGGTACAGGCACCAAGTATACTATAGCTTGCCCAACCAGCTAAAGGTGGGGGTAGAGGTGCTAGAGGTGGAGGTAGAAGTCATACAGGTAGAGCTCAGACCGCTAGAGGTGGAGGCTAGCCGACAGCAAACCTATCTAGAGATGTGGTTCAGGGTGGTAGGGCCGAGCCCCGCTATTATGCTTTTCATTCCAGATCCGAAGCTAAGGCTTCAAATGCAGTTATTACAAGTACGGTTCTAGTTTGTGATAGAGATTCTTTGGTGTTATTTGATCCAGAGTCTATGTATTCGTGCGCATCATCTTATTTTGCATCGTTCCTGGTCATGCCTAGAGATTTATTGAGTGTTCCTATTTATGTATCTACACTGGTAGGTGACTCTATTATAGTCGATCAAGTCCATCATTCTTATATTGTAGTGATTGGGGTTCTTGAGACTCGTGTAGACTTGTTGTTTTTAGACATGGTTGACTTCAATATAATATTGGGGATGGACTGGTTATCACCTTACCACGCTATCTTGGACTGTCATGCCAAGACTGTGACCTTAGCTTTACCAGGTATGCCTCGATTAGAGTGGAGAGGTACTCCGGATCATTCTACCCGCAGTGTCATTTCGTATGTGAAGGCTCGGCGTATGGTTGAGAAAGGGTGTTTGGCGTATTTGGCTTATGTTTGCAATTCTAGTGCTGAGGTCCCTTCTATTGATTTTGTGCCCGTTGTTCGGGAGTTTCCTATGGTCTTTCCTTTATACCTGCCGGGTATGCCACCCGATAAGGATATTGACTTTTGCATTGATTTGGCTCCGGGCACTCAGCCCATTTCTATCCCACTATATCATATGGCCCTACCGGAGTTGAAAGAGTTAAAGGAACAGCTACAGGATTTGCTTGATAAGGGTTTTATTAGACCCTGCATTTTGCCTTAGGGTGCGCCGGTGTTATTTGTCAAGAAGAAGGATGGATCAATGAGAATGTGTATTGATTACCGGCAATTGAACAAGGTAACGATCAAGAATAAGTATCCACTGCCAAAGATTTATGATTTGTTCGATCAGCTTCAGGGTTCCAAGGTATTTTCCAAGATTAACTTGAGATCTGGCTACCATCAGTGGAGGATTAGGGAATCTGATGTCCCTAAGATAGCTTTCCGCACTCGGTACGGGCATTATGAGTTCTTGGTTATATCATTCGGGTTGACAAATTTTCTAGCAGCTTTTATGGACTTGATGAACCGAGTGTTCATGACTTATTTGGAATCGTTCATGATAGTCTTCATTGATGATATATTGATAAATTACCACAGCTAGGAGGAGCACGAGCAACACCTTAGAGTGGTTTTTTAGACTCTGAGGGATAGTTAGTTATATGCAAAGTTCTCCAAGTGTGAGTTCTGGTTGGGTTTAGTTGCATTCTTGGGTCATTTTGTATCAGCAGAGGTTATCCAGGTTGATCCAAAGAAGATTGAGGCAGTCAAGAGATGGCCTAGACCAGTATCAGCTACATAGATTCGGAGTTTCTTAGGAATGGCAGGCTACTATCGTCATTTCGTGGAGGGGTTTTCATCTATTGCAGCCCAGATGACCAGATTGAACTAGAAGGGTGCCCAGTTTAGATGGTCAGATGTGTGTGAGGTGAGCTTTCGGAAGCTCAAGATAGCTCTGACTATGGCACTGGTGTTGGTTTCGCCAACAGGTTCATGGCCTTATACAGTTCATTGTGATGCAACCTGTGTTGGGCTTGGAGTAGTGTTGATGCAGGATGGCAAAGTCTTTGCCTATGCTTCGAGGCAGTTGAAGATTCATAAGAAGAAATATTTGGTTCATGATTTGGAGTTGGCAGCCATAGTTCATGCGTTGATAATTTGGAGGCATTATCTGTATGGCGTGGCTTGTGAGGTGTTCACGGATCACAAGAGTCTTCAGTACTTGTTCAAGCAAAAGGAGTTGAATTTGATGCAGAGGAGGTGGTTAGAGTTGTTGAAAGATTATGATATTACCATTTTATATCATCCGGGAAAGGCCAATATGGTGGCCGATGCTTTGAGTAGAAAGTTAGCCAGTATGGGCAGTCTTGCTTATATTCCGATCGGCGAGAGGCCGCTTGCTTTGGATGTTCAGGCTTTAGCCAATCAGTTCATGAGACTGGATGTTTTTTAGCCCAGTCATGTGTTAGTTGGCATAGTCGCTCATTCTTCATTATTAGAGCGTATCCGTGATCGGTAGTATGATGATATCTATTTGTGTGTCCTTAGAGACATAGTGCATTGTGGAGGTGCCAGGCAGGTTACCTTAGATAATGATGGAGTTTTGAGATTGCAGGGTCCAGTTTGTGTGCCTAATATAGATGGGCTCCGAGAGTTGATTTTAAAGGAGGCCCATAGCTCCCGGTACTCTATTCACCCAGACGCCGCGAAGATGTATCAGGATTTATGGCAGTATTACTGGTGTCGTAGAATGAAAAAGGATATCGTTGCATATGTGGCTCGGTGTTTGAATTGTCAGCAGGTTAAGTATGAGCATCAGAGGCCTGGTGGTTTATTTAAGAGGATTGAGCTTCCCGAGTTGATAGGCTGACCAAGTCAGTACATTTCATTCCTGTGGCAGTCTCCTATTCTTCTGAGAGGTTGGCTGAGATCTATATTCGGGAGATTTTTCGTCTTCATAGTGTTCCTGTATCTATCATTTCGGACCAGGGTACATAGTTTAGCTCGCATTTTTGGAGAGTAGTTCAGCGAGAGTTGGGCACACGGGTTGAGTTGAGCACAATATTTCATCCCTAGACGGACGGTCAGTACGAGCGTGCTATTCAGATTTTAGAGGATATGCTCCGAGCTTGTGTCCTTGACTTTGAAGGTTCGTGGGATCAGTTTTTGCCCTTAGCATAGTTTTCCTACAAAATAACAACTACCAGTCGAGTATTCAGATGGATCCTTATGAGGCTTTATATGGTAGGCGATGTCGATCTCTGGTTAGATGGTTTGAGCCGGGAGAGGCTCGGTTCTTGGGTACAGATCTAGTTTAGGAGTCCTTGGACAAGGTTAGGATCATTCATGATAGGCTTCGTTCAGCTCATTCCAGGCAAAAGAGTTATGCAGACCGCAAGGTTCGATATGTGGCTTTTATGCTCAGTAAGCGGGTATTGCTCCGAGTGTCGCCTATAAAGGGCGTGATGAGATTTGGGAAGAAAGGCAAACTTAGCCCTAGGTTCATTGGCCCGTTTGAGATTCTTGATCAAGTGGGAGAGGTGGATTATAGACTTGCTTTGCCGCCGAGCTTATCAGTCGTGCATCCAGTATTTCATGTGCCCATGCTTCAGAGGTATCAAGGCGATCCACCCCACGTGTTAGATTTCAGCACTGTCCAGTTGGACAAGGACTTATCTCATGAGGAGGATCCATTGGCTATTCTAGACCGACATGTTCGTTAGTTGAGGTCGAAGAGTTTTCCTTTTGTTCGTGTTCATTGGAGAGGTCAGCCTCCTAAGGCATCGACCAGGGAGTCCGAGTCTAATATGCGGAGTCGTTATCCTCATCTTTTCCCTGACTGAGGTAGTTCCTTCTTTTGTTCGTTCGAGGACGAATGGTTATTTTAGAGGTGGAGAATGTGATGATCCAAGCATTTATTACTTGTTTTAAATTGAATTCTATGACTTCGAGGCCTTGAAAACCTCGATTAGAGTCACCTCAATTTGCATGCATAGTCCGGGCGCGTAGTCGAAAAGCTTAAATGAGAAACTGTGTGAAAAATGATACGTTTTGACTATAAACTGAATTAATATGACTTTGATCAACGTTTTGGGTAAATGGACCCGGACCCGTGATTTGACGGTTGTCACACCTTCTTTTTCACTACACCCGCAAGGGCGTAAAGGAGTTTTCCACTTAAAGGACAATCGGAACGGGATTTGTTATTAAAATTTTAGAGTCGTCACTTGGGAGATTAATGGTGTCCCAAGTCACCGGTTGAATCCCAAACCGAGGAAAATTATGACTCTGTTAACAGTCCGCGAACCAGAAATCCGAATAAGGAATTCTGTTAACCCGGAAGAAGGTGTTAGGCATTCCCGAGTTCTATGGTTCTAGCACGGTCGCTCAGCTGTTGTATTTGATTTTATCTAATTTCAAAACATATTCTAACTTATGTTTCTTTTATTCGTAAACCGCTTTTATTATTATTTTAATAAGAATTGCAACATCATAAAAATGCATCTCGAACCACGTCACATCAGTGCACCCGTGGTTGTCAACACATATCGACTCAGTTGAGATTTGGATTTGGGTCACATAAATGTGCACCCGAGTTTAGGGATATAATTTTATTAAAATCGTGCCTAAAGAGTCTAATGCATTATTATTTGGGAGAAGGCCGTGAAATTCGCTAAACGGCCCTCCCGAATCTCTAAGTATTTTTAATCAACCATTTATTGAGGGCCCCGCAATTTTGTATTTGATTTGGCGAGGCTCGTCTCATTTTATGTTAAAGACAACCTAAAAGCAACTACAATTGTCTACTTAATTTTGTCTCTAAAAAACCTTAATTAATTTGTTATAAAAAGAGATTCAGTCTGCCGCGTAAACACTAACAAATCAAGTGTTATTTCAGACTTGGGTCCAAAAGTCCAATCCGTATGGCATGCACGCTGACCAGGTATCTCAATAACCGCAGGAAATGGACCCGAGGCAGGCCCAATCTGGATGGTGACAAAACCGGCCTCGTCCGTGAGGCTAAAGGATCGAATCCCTGAATTGGCAAATCACAACTTGAACACATTATTTCAACTTAATCCAAATCAAATACCCACTGAAATTAGTACTTTATTTTACTCAAATGAACGAGGCATGGTTTGAGGACTGAGATTGTTTTAACTATTAACTACTGATTTATTTTAAACACTACTGAAAGTGAAAAGCCAATCAAAATACAACCTAAAATTTTAATGAAGATTCATACCATTTTACTAATGAATTCAGTGAAACCCCAAAGCTAACAACAATAACTAAACTGTTAAGATTAACAATTATAAAACAAAACTTGTTTAAAAACTATTTTAGATTTTTATTCCTAACTTATTAACCATACTATACTACACTAAATTGCTTTTGATATCCACTATACTAAGGCTACAATTAACAAACATGATTAATCAGTCCAACATAGTCTAGTTCGAATTGAATAGGAATTCAAAATATGCTATTCTAATAATATGAACTAACACAAGTTAAAACAAACTACTAACTATGAGATCCACATAGGAAAGCCTTTAATGGTTTAACAGTCCAAATCACTACTTATAGTCCATGTGCACCTCCTGTTCTTATAATGCGAAACGAGCATCTAATCATCAACCACATTTACTTAGCTAACACTACTGGATTGTACACAATAAACAATATACAAATGAGCTTAAATTTGACGAGCAATTGAAGTGCTACAAGCAGTGTACCTGGAAGTAGGAAACAGTGAAGAAGAAGAAAGATCAGCAGCAGTCAGCGGTTGATCACAAGCAGCCTAATAATAAGGGCAATCAATCCAGAAGTGTTAAACCAAACAAAGCTAACAGATCACTCCAAACACATCAACAAATCAACCCAGAAATGCATACATGATGCACAGACAGCCAGCAAAAACTCAAACTAGATTCGAAATACCAATGTCAACTCGAAATCGACCAAACTAATTCAAAATTGAACTTAAAACCCTTCTGGAACCTTACTGGTGCAAAGCTCAGCCAGAAACCACTTAATTTGATTCAAATACACTTGGGATGAACCTCTAAACTTCAACAAACAAAGCCAGCAACTACAGACTGTGAATCCACAACCAGAAGCTGGAAATGATTTCCAGTTTCAATAGAACAGTAAATTTTTTTTGATCTTTTAGTTTCTATTGTTTTTTTTTATTGTTTTTCTGATTTTCTTCTAAGAAAAACTAAGATCTAAGAGGGATTTTAGGCTCCAATTTGAAACTTTCAGATCTGGACTTGAAGAGGGATTCTAGAGGGAATTTTTTAGGCTGAAAAAAGGAGCCCTCACACAAGGCATTAGGCTGCCTTTTATAGGCACATCAAAGGGGGTATCAGATTTTAGTTTTCTTCTAAGGCCCTTATTCAATTTTCAGTTTAGTCCTTTACTTTTAAACGTGTTTCACAAGTAACTTCCACTGGTATTACAAAGTGTACTTATACCCCTTATCTAGAAAATTCTAAAAGACTGTAGTGAGACCTACAACCTTCATATCTACTTTCAATTACCCACATACCCCTGACCAATCCCCGAATTTACTAAACTACCTCATTAAACTAACAACATCCACTAATCAGATAAAACTAGATCAAGCAGAATTCAAACGAAATCCAGATCATCATTTAAGCTCTTTTAAAAAAACAGTCAGAAAGCATTTGTGCTAAATCAAATCAAAAGTAGAATAATGCTAACCAAATTATTAACCTAAGTCCTATTATTAACTAACTGGGATGAATCAAGAACACTTAAAGGACTTTATTCTACTAATAATCAAGCTAACTAAAACCAAATGAATTACCGTAATTAAACAAAAAATTAAGAATTAAAGTTGACGGAAACTGAAAGCTAACGATTATAATTACAGAAACAAAAGAAAAGCAATGAGCAAAGAAAAGAAAAAGGAGAACAAAACTTACCGGCCCGACTCGAAAACCTGTCGACCCTCAACCTAAAATTCGGACGATTCTAGCGATGTTTGAACGCCGTGAATAAGGAATTCGTCATGAGGATGGTGAGAAGACCATACTGTGCCAATTTGGTACCATTTAGAGCGTTTAGGATTTTGGCCAGAACAAACTCAAATGAAAATTTGAGAAGTTCCGGCAAGATTCGAGACATGCGGTTATGGGGGTTGGGTAGAGGAGGCTCAGGCGACCCTAGGGTATTAATTTGATGTCATTTGGAATAAGTGGCGTTGTGGCCGGAAAATGTTCCAACTAAGATTCAAAGAGCTCCGGCGAGATTCAAAAGATAAGAACAGTGGATTCGAGTAGAGGAGGATAAAAGGGATTCATGGTGTTATTTTGGAGTTGATTGGAGATGGTGGTGTTCGCCGGCGGCGGCGATTCCGGCGAAGTACAGAGAGTGGTACGAGGAGGGTAAATCTGTCTCTAGGGTTAAGGAGATTCTAAGACAGTTATATTAAAATGTATCGATCAATGGTGACTGTTGGATAGAAGGAAATCAACGCCCGGGATTATGTGACGCCAAAACGGCATCGTTTGGTGGGAGAAAGAGACTGGGTCGGGTGAGGTGGATTTGGGC
The DNA here is from genome assembly GCA_026770625.1 of Nicotiana glauca. Lineage (NCBI taxonomy): Eukaryota > Viridiplantae > Streptophyta > Magnoliopsida > Solanales > Solanaceae > Nicotiana > Nicotiana glauca. The sequence goes on along the minus strand of MU699349.1, from coordinate 68,725 downwards.
TTGGGCTTGGACGTGGGTGATTTTGATTTTGGGCCAGGGGAATTTGCTCAAGGTCGGCCCAGATTTGGTCCCTTGTAAGACCAACTCTATAAAAAAAATTTAAAAAAAATGTTTTCCTTTTATTTTACACTCTTCTTTTTTATTTATATTTTATATATTTTTTTGATTTTGTTAAAAGGAAAACAAAATTAAAACTAAAATTAACTGATTTCTAATTTTAAACTAAAATTAAAACAAATTCCACAAATTAAAAATAAAAGTGCAACGAATCATTTTTTGTCATTTTCTTTATATGTAAATAATTTTACTACTAATCAATACTAAAAATATGAAATTAAATCCCAAACAAATGGCAAATGTATCTTTTTTGTATTTTCATACGAATTAAAATGCACAAATAAAATACAACAATTATCAGAAAATGTCACAAAATTCACAAAAAATTGTAAAATAATAAAGAAATTGTTTTGTCTGAATTTTGGGGAATTATTTGCTTAGGGCAAAAATCACGTGCTCACAGCTGCCCCTCTTTGCCCGGAAACACGAAGAGTTTTCGTGCAAAGATAAGTGAGCGGAAACGAGCGATTTTTGCCCGTATGAATATTCCGTGTGAAGCAATTTTGAAAGAGTTGACCGCACCCTGCTTCAAAGGTTGCCTACATATCCTGGGCTAAACAAGAATCAGGTCAGTGTACTTCGGGAGTGTCTGGTAGCTGGAACTACCAAGAGCTGTAATTTCACTGCGATTGCTGTTTCTACTGCTTGCTGACCTTCCTTATTACACCGTGTGAAAAATAAAAGAAGGTAAGCTAAGATATGATCTATGAATTACAAAATCCTATCTAAATTCTTCAAACTTGGTCTTGTATTTCTTGTTGTCTTATATTCTTGTGTTTTCTTGTTGCCTTGTTGTGATCGAAGATGTTTTGCCATTCCTCCGAGTGATGCTTGACTGCTGAAGTTTAAAATATGTGCCTCTATTCTTCGGCGGGCTCCTGATTGCTAACGCTTGAAAAGTATTCCCTTGTTCTCCAGGTGGGCTCCTGATTGCAATGCTTGAAAAGTATTCCCTTGTTCTCCAGGTGGGCTCCTGACTGCAACAAAATAAACAAACAAAGAAAATCTTCTGCCCCAGTTTGGTGACTGGGCACATCATGTTATCTAATATTAAAAATTAAAAGCTAAAATTTGAATTGTACTTCCCTTGTTCTCCAGGTGGGCGCCTGACTGCTGAAACTTGAAAAGTATTCCCTTGTCCTCCAGGTGAGCTTCTGAGTGCAACAAAATAGACAAACAAAGAAAATTTTCTGCCCCAGTTTGGTAACTGGGTACAGCATGTTATCAAATATTAAAAATTAAAAGCTAAAATTGAATTGTACTTCCCTTGTTCTCCAGGTGGGCGCCTGATTGCTGAACTTGAAAAGTATTCCCTTATTCTTCAGGTGGGCTCCTGATTGCTGAACTTGAAATGTATTCCCTTGTTCTCCAGGTGGGCTCCTGACTGCAACAAAATAAACAAACAAAGAACATTTTCTGCCCCAGTTTGGTGGCTGGGCAGACTTGTGAGTTGTTACCTAAGCTATTGGTGCGATGGTGAGAGAAAAACTAAAGGCTTGATCGGCATGTACGCCCCCTGTGAGTAAAACTATTCGACTACAATTTTTATCCTAGGAGAAAATTCCTCAGACTAGGTTTTCTATCTTAAGAGAAAGATTCATCAGACTAAGATTTTGATCCTAGGATGGCGTTCATCAGACTAGGGTTTTTATCCTAGGAGAAGGATTCATCAGACTAGGTCCATTTCGTTATCTTAGGATAAAGATTCATCAGACTAAGATGTCGACCCTAGGAGAAAATTCATCAGACTAGGTTTTTTATTATCTTAGGAGAAAAATTCGTTAGACTAAGATTTTGATCCTAGGAGAAGATTCATCCGACTGGGATTTTGACTCTAGGAGAAGATTTATCAGACTAGGTCTTTTGTTATATTAGGAGAAAGATTCGTCAGACTAAGATGTTGATTTGGAGAAAAATACATCATACTAGGCCTTTTATCCTAGGAGGAAAAATGTGAAAGCAATGGCAGCATTTTGTGCACACTAACAAAACAGCAAGGGCAAAGATTTGAGAAACTTCCCTTTTGTCGGCTCTCCTCTTCTTCCTTTTCTTTTTCTTTCTTTTCGTTTTCCCTTATTGTTGAACCCACATTCTTGTACTGCTTTGTTCCTATTTCAAACAAAGAAAACTTGTGATTTTAAAATGTGGTGGTTGGTTTGTGGCCTTGAACTTTGAAGGCGGCCTGATATCCTCCATTTGTTGCATTGCATGAACTGTCATCTCCCCCATCCTCATGTCTCATAAGAATCCCACAGCATGTCTATTGTCCCCACTTCGTGTATATGATGTTCTTTCTTGGCTTGACCACTGGCTTCGGCCTTGAGTTTATTGTTCCTTCACTTGTCACGATAACTGATTCCCACTTGAAGATCTTGCTTGTTTATTAACTAACCACTTTCCTTGCTACCCTTGACACGGAGAATACCTCTGATCCGTTCCCCAAAACACCCTCCATCTATTGCGTGATTCCTAAATTGAGACGTATCAAACCCCTGTATTTCACACGAATCCCAAAGCATGTTGATTGTGGCCAACTCATTGTGCTTGTTGTTTTCTCCTGACTTGACGCCTTTATGTGTTCACCGGATCCTATTTTTGTTTAATTGGAAGGCTTGGTGGCATATTTTGAGGTCATTTCTCACTTGGTTTAAACAACCGACCCAGGAAGAGAAAGTAAAACAAGGTGGGAGGAATAGAGTAAAGGATAATGGAAAGAGACGATTCCTAACAAGAAACATAGAGAGTAGCAAACCATCAGATGCGGATACCGACTCTAGCGACCTTGACATGCACTTGCAGCCTACTCTGTCTAGTAAATCTGATGTTCAACTCTTGTTGTACCCTTTCGCCATGAAACTGGTCTTCAATGCTCCGCTTATCCGATTTGATTCACAATCCGACTTGTAGTGCCCGAAGGGTTTTCACCATCAAGCCTCTCTCATTTTTGGTTTTCTCTCGCCTCACCGTTGCCTTATGGTACCCGTGAAGGTTTTCACCAATAAGACTCACTAATTTTGATTTCTCTCATCTTTCATTTCCTTGGGATACTCGTGAGGGTTCTCATCAACAAGACACTCTCATTCTTCATTTCCTTCGTTTGGACCGGAGTGTTGCCCCTGATATGATTCACCTCTACTCGCTTGACTTGGCATCTCTCGAAGACTGATCAGAAGGTCTTCCTTTGGACCGTAATGTGGGCTTTTGGATAAGGTTAGAAATAAAGGGTATCAAAGGCTCAAAACAATTTAACATGGATTCAAAATTACAACTTTCGGAGTCAGATTTCCCACAACAACCACAACTTCTGCCCCAGTTTCTTTCTTGGGGATTTTGGACTTTTATTTCAGTGTGACTGAAACCTCAGAGAGAGGCTGCCTACGTACCCTTTCGGGATCAAGTCAAATGTAGTTCAGGCCATAGAAACTGCGTTGTTTTTTTTTCATTTCTTTTCTTTTCCTTCTCTTTTTCTTTTCTTTTATCTTTTTTTTCTCTTATTTTTCTTTTCTTTTCTTTTCTCTTCTTTTCTTTTCTTTCCTTTTCTTTTCTCTTTTCTTTTCTTTTTGTTTTTCTTTTTCACTGTTTTCCTCTTATTTCTCCGCTGATTTTCCCCGCTCGGGCTTTTGATTCCGAAAGAGGGGTATGAAAGAAAATAACTGAGGCTCAAAGGGGTAGCAAAAGATAAAGTGTTTTGATGGCAGAACAAAATGCCTTCGTCATTCCAATCTCCAAAACATGCCAAGTACAAACTACACAATTAAACAAGCTGAGGAAGACACACATAATACCTTTTGATTGACTCACATATTTGCCTTCTGTATTTGTCAATTACCCAGCACCGTTGGACAACAACCATTGTACCACAAACACCCCCTGTAATTTGGGGCAAACTTGCCTTTGGCTTTAAGCTGATGCGGCATGATGCATTTCAACGGTATTTCTTTATGTTCCATCTGCCCCTAGTTTCACACAATTTGGGCTCGAAGTGATCTCAAAATGCCCTTATCACTCGAACGTCCTTACATCTTCAACATTGTTTCATTGCTAAATTGACTGATAATAACCAGACTGAGAATTATGCGTCCATGTCATGTCACTAGAACCAGCATGAAAGAATAGTAACAGGAGATGGGTACTAAATAAAATGACTAGAAATGGCGGGAAACAGAAAATTGCATTAGACTGACGGTGAAAGGGTTTAAACAACAAAACAAGCAAACTAAACTAGTTACAAACCTTGAACAAACCTAGACGGCACTAAACGAGCTATTATGATTAAACAAAGCAAAGTGAAAAGATAGAAGGGTTTGAGTCACAAGACAATGTCCGGATTACAACCCTAAAAATAACCCGGACAACAGAAATGACAACAAAATAAACCACCAAGACTCCAAGAGATGGAGTGTCTTCCCAATCACCAAACTCGACATCTTAGCCACTGGACTGCGCATCAAAATTGTTGGGGCCTTCACCAATTTCAATATCATTGACTTCATTCAACGAGTTTCCGAGAGGATTATCATACTCCCTGTTGCCATAGTTCTTCCCCACAAAATGTGCACTATCATGTACAGGTAAAGGATTATGTGCAATGTTCTGGGTGGCACTGTCCTGGACCACAATTATCCCTTCCTAAATCATTCTTTCTATCTCTCTTTTCAAATTCCGGCAACTTTCGATATCGTGCCCCTGGGCATTGGAATGGTATTCACACCTTTTAGAAGGGTCAAAGCTTCTTGCACGCTTGTCCACGTAATTCGAAGGAATAAGTGCAATCAGGTTATAATGCTTTAATCTCTCAAACAAATTTGCACAGGTTTCTCCTATTGGTGTAAAATTATTTTCCAACCTTATTTCCCTTCTACACCATTGGCTTGAGTGTGGGTTATAGGGTACTTGGAAATTTTGTGGAGGCTGGTGGGGACTTTGCGGAGCTCGTGCTCGCCTTTTGGAGTGACTCAGTGGTTAGACAGATGGCCGGATATTGTTTGGAGGATAGTGCTGAGGTAGATTATGTGGAGTTTGGGGGTGCTTATGGGGTCGGTATTGAGGCCGAAAGCATTTACCAAGAACGACTACCACACCCTATCGTCGGTGGGACTCAGCAACACCTTTTCTGTCAATGGGAGGGCTATCCCGAACGACTTGTTTGTTCCATCTGAGCCAAAATTCCCTAAAGCTTTCCTTGGGTTTCTTTTCCATCTGAGATAAGGAGGAGCGGTCTGGGACAACGTCTATGCTGTTCTGAAAGTGCCGCACAAAATCTTGAGCCATGTCACCCAATATATGCCACTTCTCGACATCTTGACGGGTATGCCAGTCCAAGGCTGCCCCAGTTAGGCTTTCACTGAAATATGCCATCATCACGTCATATTTCTCCCCAACAATCCTCATTTCGTTGCAATAGACCCTCAGGTGGGCCACCGGATCTCCACGCCCATCGTATAAGTTAAATTTCGGTACTTTGAACCCTGCGGGCATGCTGCCCTGGCCTTCCACTCTTTGCTTGCCCTTAAGGACTATTCTACGCTTTTCAACTTCCTGGGTACCCCATCTCGCCTTTCTCTTCCTGTCACCTTTTCATTTCTAGCATGAGGCTCATCCTGATAGCTTTTCGTGTAGGAATCAGGGACCTTATGGGCAACCTTTGGGGGTGATATTGGGTATTGTGAGCTTTGAGTGGGTATTCATTGTTTGGGGTAGTGAATATGACATGAGAGTCAGTTTGGAGAGAGGTAACTAGAGGATGAGTGATGGAGCTATTGGGGTGGTTGGGAAAATTGTGATAAGCGGGTGTATCTGGAGAATATGGGGGATCATTGGGAACTGTGTTGGGAGTTTGGGTAAGGGCAGCATCTGGAGAAATCGGCGGGGGTGGGGGTGGTGTCTTCCCAGTTATTCAGGCTTGATACATGTCTTCCATGTGTTGTCTTAACATCCGCACCTCTTCAGCCAACGCATTATCCCGTTCATCCAACTGCTATCGGGCACCGGTATTAACCAACTCAGTTTTATTGCTGTTTGTCATTGACTTTTGTCCTTGTGTTGCGAAGAGGAGTTACCACTTTAGAACCACAAACCAACCACCTTTCTGGAATGACATGACAAAATGAAACCACCACGTTAGCGTTAGGGCATTTAACATCTTGGTACCGTCTTTTGATCAGTGGCATGCGTCATCCCGGCCTTTCCCTTATTTCCAATTGTACACTTTTTCTTTCTTTGTTTTTATTCCTTTCCCTCTTGTTTTTTTTCTTCTTTTCACTCTTGCCTTTATCTTCTTTTGTTCCTATTTTCTTCCTTTCTTGATTTTTCTTTTCTTTCTTTTTGTTTTTCCACTATTTTCTTTTATTTTTGCCCTTTTTGTGGTTTTGCCTCTCTTTTCCTTTTTCCTTTTTTCCTTTGGTTATGGTCGAATCCTACGTGGATTGCCTACGTATCATGACCCCACATGAATCAGACCGAGCATAGTTCTTGCAAATTGAATGCAAAAATAAAGGGGATAATTTTTGGGATTTTCAAATTTCGTTAATAAACGCCGAGTACGAGAAATACTAGACTATTTGTTTTTCTTGAAGGGAAGCTACAAAAGCAGACTCAAAAACAACAAAATACCGACTCGATGATTAAAAACTAGATCAAGAGTGCATCAAAGCTTCACATCCTGGGGCCCGCAGGGCATCACTCGACATCGCTGTAGGTCTGCGCAAGACTGAGAAGGTTTCCATGTCAACTGTGACTATTTAAAGAAAATTGACCATGTAATAGCTTTATTTTGACTTAAAAAGCAAAGTGGCTATTTTTCCAAAAAAAATTATTTAAGAAAACAAAGACTCGGTTTTGCGAATACGGCCCTTCAGCACTTCCGAAAGGGAGATTTTAAGACTGTGCCCGCAAACCGTTTAAAAATGACTCAGGGTGGCTATTCTTGCAAAAACAGCCTTCCGGTGCCCCTTTTAGGGACATTCGGCTTATTTCTAAACAAGAATGACGTCACACAACTTATTGGTTAAAAATTAAAATTTTGGTATTTTTGGCTATTTTTGCAAAAGGGGTGGTTGGACCCGATGAGGGTTGCCTACGTATCTCACATCCGATGAGAATCAAACCTGCGTAGTTCGGGCAAATAAACTAACTATTTTCGAAAACAAGACTCTTTTTGACTAATACACTATTTCGGAAAGCATGACTCTTTTTATATTTTCTTTTCAACAAGCTTTTTGAAAATAAAACTCTTTTGTTTTCTTTTTCTTTTTATTGACAAACAAACCATTCTTTTTGTAAGAACAAATTTTTCTTTTTCCCTTTCCTTTTTTTTCATTTTTCTCAAAAATTCGGCAGAGTTTCAACTTTAGTTTGACATTGGTCGTTTTTCTAAACATGTAATTAACTCTCTACACTGCTATTTCTCTCTTTTTTCTAAATTTTCAAATATTCAAGCCGGTCAGCGTGCGAGTCCAAGAAAAATAAATGTACATGCAACACATAAGATGCATCAGGGTGGTCTTTTTCATGTCCGGTTACCTGTCCTAGACGGACCCAACCCCTATGTTGAGTCCCCTAAGTCATATGCACGTGATGTAGATAAGCGCTCCTACTAGGGATCCGGCATGGAGTCAAGTTATTCTAAGTTCAAAACCTGGGTATGTATTTTCGATTGTGTACCCGAGCGGACAACTCGAGTCGAGTAGGGGGCTATGTACCGGGAACCAAAAGGCCATCCGGCTTAGTAACTTATTCGGCCTCTTTCTTATTCCAGGGTATGACACTAACAGAATAGGGAGTCTCAACCAGTAAGCACATTCCCGAATGTGAGAAGAAAAGGGTATCGGCACAGTTTATATACAGTTCAGATAATATCAAAGCGGTAAAACTTTTAGCACATTTAGCAGGAAATATGTAGCAAAATCAGATAAAGCCAACAATAACAATTTATCTAAGCTCGAATTCTGAACCCTGAATGAAAAGTTCTGGGTTCTTGTCCCCAGCAGAGTCGCCAGAGCTGTCACACCTCCTTTTTCACTACACTCGCAAGGGCGTAAAAGAGTTTTTCCACTTAAAGGACAATCGGAATGGGATTTGTTATTAAAATTTCAGAGTCGCCACTTGGGAGATTAATGGTGTCCCAAGTCACCGGTTGAATCCCGAACCGAGAAAAATTATGACTCTGTTAACAGTCCGCGAACCAGAAATCCGAGTAAAGAATTCTGTTCACCCGAGAGAAGGTGTTAGGCATTCCCGAGTTCCGTGGTTCTAGCACGGTCGCTCAACTATTGTATTTGATTTTATATGATTTCAAAATATATTCTAACTTATGTGCCTTTTATTCGTAAACTGCTTTTATTATTATTTTAATAAGAATTGCAACGTCGTAAAAATGCGTCTCGAACCACGTCATATCAGTGCACCCGTGGTTGTCAACACATTTCGACTCCGTTGAGATTTGGATTTGGGTCACATAAATGTGCACCCGAGTTTAGGAATGTAATTTTATTAAAATCGTGCCTAAAGAGTCTAACGCATTATTATTTTGGGGAAGGCCGTGAAATTCGCTAAACAGCCCTCCCGAATCTCTAAGTATTTTTGATAAACCATTTATTGAGGGCCCCGTAATTTTGTATTTGATTTGGCGAGGCTCGTCTTATTTTATTTTAAAGCCAACCAAAAAGCAACTACAATTGTCTACTTAATTTTGTCTCTAAAAACCCTTAATTAATTTGTTATAAAAAGAGATTCAGTCTTCCGCGTAAACACTAACAAATCAAGTGTTATTTCAGACTTGGGTCCAAAAGTCCAATCTGTATGGCATGCACGCTGACAAGGTATCTCAATAACCACATGACATGGGCCTGAGGCAGGCCCAATCTGGATGGTGACAAAACCGGCCTCGTCCGTGAGGCTAAAGCATCGAATCCCTGAATTGGCAAATCACAACTTGAACACATTATTTCAACTGAATCCAAATCAAACACCCACTGAAATTAGTGCTTTATTTTACTCAAATGAACGAGGCATGGTATAAGGCTGAGATTGTTTTAACTATTAACTACTGATTTATTTTAAACACTACTAAAAGTGAAAAGCCAATCAAAATACAACCTAAAATTTTAAGGAATATCCATACAATTTTACTAATGAATTCAGTGAAACCCCAAAGCTAACAACAATAACTAAACTGTTAAAATTCACAATTGTAACACAAAACTTGTTTAAAAACTTTTTTCGATTTTTATTCCTAACTTATTAACCATACTATACTACACTAAATTGCTTTTGATATCCACTATACTAAGGCTACAATTAACAAACATTATTAATCAGTCCAACAAAGTCTAGTTCGAATTGAATAGGAATTCAAAATATACTATTCTAATAATATGAACTAACACAAGTTAAAACAAACTACTAACTATGAGATCCACATAGGAAAGACTTTAATGGTTTAACAGTCCAAATCACTACTTATAGTCCATGTGCACCTCCTGTTCCTATAATGCGAAACAAGCATCAACCACATGTACTTAGCTAACACTACTGGATTGTACACAATAAACAATATACAAATGATCTTAAATTTGACGAGCAATTTCCAATTTATCTTCAACTCAAATTTACATCGAATTGTTACAAGCAGTGTACCTGGAAGTAGGAAACAATGAAGAAGAAGAAAGATCAACAGCAGTCAGCGGTCGATCACAAGCAGCCCAATAATAAGGGCAATCAATCCAGAACTGTTAAACGAAACAAAGCTAATAGATCACTCCAAACACATCAACAAATCAACCCAGAAATGCATACATGATGCACAGACAGTTAGGAAAAACTCAATCTAGATTTGAAATACCAATGTCAACTCGAAATCGACCAAAGTAATTCAAAATTGAACTGAAACCCCTTCTGGAACCTTACTGGTGCAAAGCTCAGCCAGAAACCACTTAATTTGATTCAAATACACTTGGGATGAACCTCTAAACTTCAACAAACAAAGCCAGCAACTACAGACTGTGAATCCACAACCAGAAGCTGGAATTGATTTCTAGTTTCAATGGAACAGTAAATTTTTTTTGATCTTTTAGTTTCTATTGTTTTTTTTTTATTGTTTTTCTTATTTTCTTCTAAGAAAAACTAAGATCTAAAAGGGATTTTGGGCTCCAATTTGAAACTTTCAGATCTGGACTTGGAGAGGGATTCTAGAGGGAATGTTTTTGGCTGAAAAAAAGAGCCCCTCACACAAGGCATTAGGCTCTCTTTTATAGGAACAACAAAGGGGTATCAGATTTTAGTTTTCTTCTAAGGCCCTTATTCAATTTTCAGTTTAGTCTTTTACTTTTAAACGTGTTTTACAAGTAACTTCCACTGGTATTACAAAGTGTACTTATACCCCTTATCTAGAAAATTCTAAAAGACTCTAGTGAGACCTACAACCTTCATATCTACTTTCAATTACCCATATACCCCTGGCTAATCCCCGAATTTACTAAACTACCTCATTAAACTAACAACATCCACTAATCAGATAAAACTAGACCAAGCAGAATTCAAACGAAATCCAGATCATCATTTAAGGTCTTTAAAAAAAATAATCAGAAAGCATTTGTGCTAAATCAAATCAAAAGAAGAATAATGCTAACCAAATTATTAACCTACGTCCTAGTATTAACTAACTGAGATGAATCAAGAACACTTAAAGGACTCTATTCTACTAATAATCAAGCTAACTAAAACCAAATGAATTACAACAATTAAACACGAAATTAAGAATTAAAGTTGACGAAAACTGAAAGTTAACGATTATAATTACAGAAACAAAAGAAAAGCAATGAGCAAAGAAAAGAAAAAGGAGAACCAAACTTACCGGCCCGACTCGAAAACCTGTCGATGACCCTCGACCTAAAATTCGGACGATTCTAGCGATGTTTGAACGTCGTGAATAAGGAATTTGTCATCAGGATGGTGAGAAGACCATAATGTGCCAATTTGGTACCATTTGGAGCGTTTAGGGTTTTGGACGGAACAAACTCAAATGAAAATTCGAGAAGTTCCGGCAAGATTTGATACATGCGGTTATGGGGGTTAGGTAGAGGAGGCTGAGGCGACCCTAGGGTGTTAATTTGATGTCATTTGGAATAAGTGGCGTCGTGGCTGGAAAATGTTCCAACGAAGATTCGAAGAGCTCTGGCGAGATTCGAAAGATAAGAACAGTGGATTCGAGTAGAGGAGGATAAGAGGGATTCATGGTGTTATTTTGGAGTTGATTGGAGATGGTGGTGTTCGCCGGCGGCGGCGATTCCGGCGAAGTACAAAGAGTGGTACGAGGAGGGTGGAGCTGTTTTTAGGGTTAAGGAGATTCTCAGACAGTTATATTAAAATGTATCGATCAATGGTGACCGTTAGATAGAAGGAAATCAAATGCCGGGATTATGAGACGCCAAAACGGCATCGTTTGGTGGGAGAAAGAGACTGGGTCAGGTGAGGTGGATTTAGGCTCGGGCGTGGGTGATTTTCATTTTGGGCCAGGGAAGTTTGCTCAAGGTCGGCCCAGATTTGGTCCCTTGTAAGTCCAACTCTTTAAAATTTTAAAAAAAATGTTTTCCTTTTATTTTACACTCTTCTTTTTTATTTTATATTTTATATATTTTTTTATTTTGTTAAAAGGACAACAAAATTAAAACTAAAATTAAACTAAATTTAGTTTAATTTATTTCTAATTTTAAACTAAAATTAAAACAAATTAAAAATAAAAGTGCAACGAATCATTTTTGTCATTTTCTTTATATGAAAACAATTTTACTACTAATAAATACTAAAAATATGAAATTGAATCCCAAACAAATGCCAAATGTATTTTTTTTTGTATTTTTCATACTAATTAAAATGCACAAATAAAATACAACAATTACCAGAAAATGCCACAAAATTCACAAAAAAATTGTAAAATAATAAAGAAATTGTTTTGTTTGAATTTTGGGGAATTATTTGCTTAGGGCAAAAATCACGTGCTCATAACGATCTCGGAGGGTCTGTAGGAAAATATGAGGCTTGGGCGTATACCCGGAATCGAATTCCGAGGTCCCAAGCCCAAAAATTAAATTTTTGAAAGAAATTGTTTTTTGAAATTATTTAAGCAAATTTTAAATGAAATTTGATTAGAACATGTTAGTATCGGGCCCGTATTTTGGTTCCGGCGCCCGGTACAGGTCTTATATTTGATTTAAGATGTTTCTGTGAAATTTGATGAAAAATGGACGTCGTTTGACATGATTCGGACCTAAATTGGAAATTTTGATGTTTTATGAAGTTTGAAAGAATTTATGGATTTTGAGGTTTAATTCGATGTTTATGATATTATTTTGGTGATTTGATCGCAGGAATAAGTCCGCAGGATATTTCTAAGGTTGTGTATATATTTGGTTTGGAGCCCCGAGGGCTCGGGTGAGTTTTGGATAGGCCACGGGGTGCATTTTTGAGCTTAAAATTTTTCTAGTATGAACAGACCTGCAGGGTTCTCGCAAATGTGTGCTCGCAAATACGAAGACTGCCTCACAAATATGAATGGCCCAGGTCTGCCCTTTTCCTCGCAAATGCGAGATTTATGTTCGCAAATGCGAAATCTCCCATAATGGTCATACCTCGCAAATGTGAGCAATAGGTCGCATATGCGATTCTCGCAAATGTGATAATCATTTCGCAAATGCCAAGGTCCCAAAAATTTGAAGCATCCGCAAATGCGAACCAAGCTTCGAAATTCCCTTATCTGCAGAGGTCGGGGTTCACAAATTGCGAACCCCTGTTCGCATTTCCTATATCAAAGACCTGCATTTTTACACTTAAATGATTTTGAACCCCTTTATTCGTATTTTCTCAAACCCAAACACGCTTAGGCAATTTTCCAAGAACATTTTCCAAATCAATTATAAGTTAGTTTTTACTCATTTCTTTCAATCATTAACATCTTTTAACATGATTTCAACTTAAAATAAAGGATTTTCATGCAGAACATTGGGTGTTTTAAGTAGAATCTAGGTTTTTTAAAAATTGGGGATTTGGACCTCAATTTGAGGTCTGATTTCAAAACAAATTATATATTTGAGTTCGTAGGGGAATGGGTAATCGGGTTTTGGTTTGAACCTCGGGTTTGGACCACGTGGTCCAGGGGCGATTTTTGACTTTTGGGGTAAAACTTTGGAAAACTCATTTTCATGCATTGGGGTTGATTCACTTAGCACTTATTGATGTAATTAAGTAATTTGTGACTAGATTCGAGCGGATTGGCAGTGGAATCAAGGGGTAAAGCTATAGTTGAGTCTTGAGTTGTGTTCAAGGCATCGAGGTATGTGTCCGGTCTACCCTAGCTTGAGGGATTAGGAGTTGAGTCATATTTGCTATTTTCTTCTTGTTGAGTACGACGTACAATCATGGTGACGAGTATCTATACATTAGTGTCGAGCATGACCGTGAGTCGTAAGTTGATGGTTGTTTTGTTCTTAAGTGACACCGTAGATGTTCTAATTGATGATTCTTGATATTGAGTGATGATTTAGTTTATTATCGTGGACTTTATTTATGCTTGAATATCGATATTAATTGGACTGAGTAGGAGTTGAGCTAGGATTGGTTGTAGCTGGTTCTCCCTTGCCGGGATGGTTGATTTGATATTGTTGTTCCCTTGTTGGGAAATTTCTATGTTGCTTTTGTTCCCTTGCCGGGATATTATTGTGATATTGTGTTGGATCAAAATGGGAGCGGATGGTACGCCTACCACAAGTATTGATGAAATGGGAGCGGGTGGTACACCTACCATAAATGATTGATTGAAATGGGAGCGGGCGGTATGCCTACCACAAGTTATTGATTGAAATGGGAACGGGTGATATGCCTACCACAAGTTATTGATTGAAATGAGAGCAGGTGGTACGCCTACCACAAGTTATTGATGAAATGGGAGGGGGTGGTACGCCTAACACGAGTTATGATGAAATGGGAGCGGGTGCTACACCTACCACGAGATTTGATAAAATAGGAGCGGGTGGTACGCCTACCACAGAAATGTGAGAAATGGGATTGGGTTGCACGCCTGCAACGAGATATGCACTGACAGTGAAATCTGCTTTTATTTCCCTTATCCGTGTTAGAGTTAAATTATTGATTTTCCTAATTATTCTCTTGAAATTCTATATTATCTGCTATCCTCGAAGCATGTTCCCCTCCCATTTAAAATGTTTATTATCCGATGTATATGAATATAACTGCACAGATTTATCTGGAGTCTGGTCCTAGCCTTGTCACTACCTCGCTGGGGTAGGCCAGACACTTACCAGCACATGGGGCCGGTTATGCTGATACTACACTCTGCACTGTGTGCAGATCCCGGAGAAACTTTTGATCATCAGCAGTAGATTGGGAGTTATCCTTCAGCCCACCGAGACTCCGAGGTAGCCCTGCTGGCATCCGTAGGCCCGGCATCTCCTCTATCCTTTATTTTTCTGTTTCATCTCTTCGTTTCTGAGACAGTGTGTCTTTACTTTCAGACTTTGTATTTAGCATTCTTAGATCGTCTGTGATACTGTGACACCGGGTTTTGGGAGATTAAGGCTTCAGTTGATGTAATAGACATAGATTTCAGTTATTCTATCATTGTCTTCCGCTTAATTATTAAATTTTTTCTGTTATCATGATTTTTTCTTTATAATTGAACAAAAAGTAATTGGATAATGAAATAAATAGTTAAGGATTGGCTTGCCTAGCCCTCATTATTAGGCGCCATCACGACTGCGAGGGAGGGAAATCCGGGTCGTGACACCCTTGTGAGATCTGAAGAAGTTATATCTCTAGTTTTCGTTTGATCCTTTAAATTAGTGCTTCTTCAACAACTGTCAGACACCATTGTCACAACCCAAATTCCATTAAAGTTCGTGATAGCGCCGTACACCATTGTCAGGCAGGCTAACACCAATTAACTAGTAATTTCTTGTTTTAAATATTTTTTAAATCATTTCCTTTATACATTACACAATAAGTAATGAATTTCACTGAATAAATATTGATGCCTTTAACAACTCAATATTAATAATCCCATAATTATCCCAAAACCCGGTGTCACAAGTGCATGAGCAATTACTAGGAAATCAAATAAAGCACAATAACTGTCCGGAATACAAATTTGGATAGAAAGTAAATACAATATACTGAAAGAGACTATGCTGGCTGCGGGTCGCCTCGAGGAATGTAGCTCACCTAAGTCATCGTATCATCCATGCTGCTACGCCCATTAGGCCACTAGAGGTACATGTGCTTGTGCAATAAAAATGCACAGCAAGTGTAGCATGAGTACAAAAACAACGTGTATTCAGTAAGTATCCCGTCTAATCTCAAAGAAGTAGAGACGAGAGGTCGACTTCAATACTAACTAGTGGTCCAATAATAATATTCAACAATATAGTAAATCAAGGATTTTCATAAAAATGGATGTAACTCAATAGCATGAGGCAAGTAAACAATTCTTCTTTTATAGAAAATTCCCAAATTCCTTTTCATCATTTATACATTCTCAGGCCAGAGAGAATAAATATTAACGTTTATAAATTTCATGACAAGCAATACAAGCATGAGCAAATCATGCCGAGGTCGTACGACCCAATCCAATAATATTTAAA
The DNA here is from genome assembly GCA_026770625.1 of Nicotiana glauca. NCBI lineage: Eukaryota > Viridiplantae > Streptophyta > Magnoliopsida > Solanales > Solanaceae > Nicotiana > Nicotiana glauca. Next base: position 52,958 of record MU699349.1, on the reverse strand, counting down.
ATGTGCACTGCTAGAGGGTTGAATGGCGCGAACCATAGATGTATGAATTACCCTGCTCGCGAATCATACATGCGACACAGTCAAATATAAATAAACAATCACCATGCTCGAGAATCATACATGGGACGCAAGTACACATAGTAACACACATTCAAACAGTCAATTAAGACTTCATTAGGGAAATAATTATTCAAGGAGGTGTAAATTTCTCTTTTACAAGTCGAGGAAACGATGTTTAACTCTTTTAGGAAACCATTTACCGCTTCGATACTATTTAAGAAATTTAAACTATCAATAAGGTTACAATTATTTCAAGTAAAGCATGCTTTTGGGTCCTAGACTAACCGAACATAAGCATAATAGTAGCTACACCAGGACTCTCGTCACCTCGTACATACGTAGCCCCCACAAATAGAAGCACATATCCAATTAATTCACCTATGCGGACAACTCGCTCTTACAAAGTTAGAAAGGAGACCCACCTCGCTCTAAAGTTCCATAACCGGCATTCCAAGCCCTTCTGAAGACTCAAATCGACGCACAACGCTCCAAAACTAGCCAATAATTAGGTAAACCCATTAATATATGTTCAACTACTCAAAATAATCAAATTTATAACAATTTCAAACCCCGATCGAAAAGTTAACAAAATTGCCCTCAGGCCTACGTGCCCAGATTTTGAAATTTTTCGAAGATAAAGTTTGCCCACAACCTCATGAACTCAAATATATAATCTACTCTCAATTCCATGTCCAAAATCGTTGTTAAAATCCAAGAATACCAATTTTTTCTAGGTTTTTCCTTAAACCCCAAGTTTTCCACAAATTTTCGTGTTCAAATCGATATACAATCATGTATTTAACTCAAAACTAGCATAAACCACTTACCTTATGCTTGGTGGTAAAAATGGCACCTCAAAGTTTCTCCAAGATTGGCTCCAATGGAAGAAATGGGGTTGAAATGAACCCAACCCCCGATTTAAAGAACCTCAGTTCCTCCAGAATTTCAACACTAGCAGTCACTTGACCGCTTCTATGGTTCCGCAGGTGCGTCCCCACTACCGCATCTGCGGTCCTTACCAGGCCCCCCTCCTTCCACTTCTGCGCTTCTCCTTCCACATGTGCGGTCCCGCTTCTGTGGTGAGATGACCGCATCTGTTGTCCCAGCCTTGCCCAGCCACTTTACACTTCTCAACACCAAGGCTGCTTCTGCGGCTCCGCATCTGCGGCCAAAGCCTCGCAGGTGTGGTTACACCAGAAGGCAGCTGCTTCCTTCCTTCTTCAAATTCCAAGTTTGATCCGTTAGCCATCCAGAATCCACCCGAGGCTCCCGGGACCCCAACTAATCATCCAACTAGTCCCAAATCATAAGGACTTGCTCGAGGCCTCAAATCACATCAAACAATACCGAAATCGGGAATCACACCCCAACTCGAGCTTTATGAACTTTAGAACTTTAAACTTCAACATTCGATGCCGAAACCTATCAAATCATGAACAATTGACCTCAAATTTTGCACACATTTCATATTTGACATTACGGATCTACTCCAACTTTTGGAATAAGAATCCGACCCCGATATCAAAAAGTCCACTTCCGGTCAAACTTCCCAAAAACCTTCAGATTTCTAACTTTAGCCAAGTGACTCCAAAATGACCTACAGACCTCCAAATCCACTTTCGATCGCGCTCCTAGTATTAGAATCACCATACAAAGCTATTCCTACACGCATAATCTCAAACAAACATCAATAACACTAAAATGTACTTTAACCCAAACTTATGAAATTCTTCCAAAATGTTAACTTCCACAATAGGTGCTGAAATGCTTCCGGGTCATCCAAAACCCGATCCGGACATACGCCCAAGTTCAAAATCATCATATGAACCTGCTGGAACCTTCATATCCCAATTCTGAGGCTGTTTACTCAAAAATCTCATCCTTGTCAATTTCTCCAACCTAAAGCTTCCAAAATATTATTTCTGGGGACAAGAACCCAGTACTTTTGGTTCAGGGTTCAAGAATTAGAGCTTAAATGAATTGTTATATTTGTCTTTAATTATTATCTGATTTTATTATATGTTTAGGCCTAATGTGCTAAATGCTGCTCTTTTACCGCTTTGATATTATCTGAACTGTATATAAACTGTTACGAAACCCTTCACTTATAATCTTCGGGGATGTACTCGCTGGTCGAGACTCCCTATTCTGTTAGTGTCATACGTTAAAATAAGAAAGAGACTCGGACAAGTTACTAAGCTAGATGGCCTTTTGGTTCCCGGTACGTAGCCCCTCCTCGATTCGAGTTGTCCACTCAGGTACACAGTCTAGAGCATATACCCAGGTTTTGAACCTAGAATAACTCAGCCTCATGTCGGATACCTAGTAGGAATGCTTGTTTGCATCATGTGCATCTGACTTAGGGGACTTAACACAGGGGTTGGGTCCGTCTAGGACAGATATACCCAAAATAACAGACCATCTTGATGCATCCTATGTGCTACATGTTGCAATTATTCAAGGGTAAAAGAGTCATTTGGCGGACCAATGATAGCTGAGGGCAGATAAAAAAACAAATGAAAAGGAAAAAAGAAAAGAAAAAAGAGGGTGAAGTATAAAAATGAAGCAAGTGGGGCCCAATTATAATTTTCTTTCACACTTTTTCAAGAAAAACAATAAAAAATAAAAATAAATAATAAAAAAGGAGTTTGCACTTTCCCCTTCGTTTTTTTTCAAAAAGATCAATAAAAAAAAAAATAGAATATCCAAAAAGATTTTACACTTTTCATCATTTTTCAAGAAAAAGTAAAAAACAGGTTTTCTTTGGTTAGTGTTTTTTTTAAAATTCTCGACCGTATTCAATTTTCCCGAACTATGCGAACCCGATTCTCGTCTCTTGGGGCGTGATACGTAGGCAACCCACATAGGGTCCGGTCTTCCCAGTAAATCTTAGGTTCTTGGCTTTGCGGGGTCTTAGCCAAATTTTGCACTCCTAGCCACCTTTTTGCTAAATAAGTCATTTTGCAAAAATAGCCTCAATCATGTCTTGCATGTATGCAGTAGGGAGTGTTATTGTCTCACATAGTGTTGGTTTAAAATTTTCTCATACATGTGTGAATTTATTTACTGGAGTTTGAGCATGACAGACACCCCGTGACCATTGCATTTTATATTTCTGTCATAAGTTTTCCATAGAATACTAATTCTAGAAATGAAAAAAAAAATTGAGGTTGTTTTTCCTTTAGGCAATTAATATCTAGGACTTAAAATGAATTGCTTTTATGTTTCCTTTAGTATATCAGGACCAAAATACAAAAAGAAAATTTTCTTTTAGTACTTCCTTAAAAGCTTTCTTTAAGCTGTTAATTCTAAACTCCAAAAAGATTTTCTTTTGAGGTGTTTCTTTGGGAAATTAGTGAAAAATGAAAAAAAAATTCTTTTTATTTTGCATTGGAACTTCAGATACATGCTTTCTCTTTTGTTTATCATTAGATAAACTCCGAACTTTCAAGAATTCCATTTCGGCCATGCGTGCAAGTCGTAATGCCTAAGGTGAAGCTAGTGGTGGCCTCAAACTGCCGAACAACATGCTAGATCTCAAAACTACCAGTCAAGTTGTTACAGGCGGCAACGCCCCACATGGTGACGACCTGGATATCGGTGGATGGGGGATGGAGATTGGGCTAAGGAACTTAAAGTGTCTTTTACCTTTTATTTCATTGTATTTAAATGTATCTCGATGTGTTCTGTATATTTTATTGTATTCACTATCTTTTTTTCATTGTATTTCAATGTATCTCGTTGTATTCCATGTATTTCATTATATTCACTATCTCATTGTATTCCATGAATATATTCATATGTTTCTTAATTAATTTAATTTATGTATTTAGATGTGTATATATATTCAAATTTACCTGCATTATGTATTCATATGTTTTTGCACTATATATGTCACGATCCAAATTCCTTATTACGTTGTGAAGGTGCCCAACACCGTTTTTAGACAAGCCTACACTAATCTAATAGTATATTCTCATTTATGTAATTAGTACGTGATAACTCCCATAATAGATTTAAGAAGTTTATAGTTTTAAAAACTTAAGCATATTTAAATTAAGGAAATAAATACGAATCTCAATCACGAAGACAAGCTAAATTATCATAATCAAACTAATATGTGTATGCCAAGACATGGTGTCACAAGTGTGTGGGCAATCTAGTAGAATATACAAAACCATACTATGCTACTATCTGAAAAAGAGATAGACAAGAACCTAAAGACAAAAGAGAGACTCCAGCTGCTGCAGATGGGCTAAAAAGGGCAGCTCACCGGAAAGTGTCGAGCTGAGAATTCCACTCTTTGCGCCAGACTGATGGCCAGATGCACCTGCCTCAAAGCCTGTACATTCAAGTACAGAGCTGTAGCATGAGTACATAGAAATATGTACCCAGTAAGTATCTCGCCTAACCTTGCAGAAGTAGTGACGAGGGGTCGACTCCGACACTTACTAGAGCCAGCAATATAATAATATAAAGTTCAATATATTTAATTCACAAGGTATGTAAATAATAATGAGCTCAAACAAGAATAATTATCAAAAATCCTTTCACCCACTTAATAAAACTTGGCACTTTCCTCATTTAAAATAAGTGACTTCCAAGAAATAAATCATACGAGTTATAAGGGTTCAGGTTCTATTGTCACAAACAAATACCACCGAGGACGTTCATCCCAATCCGACATAAAAGTAAATTGTGCACCGTCAAGGGTCAAACGGCCCGAACCATATATGCATTCACTATCATGCCGAGCGAATGGCCCGCTCTCATGAGAGTAGATGAAATAATCGCCCCGCTCGCGGAATATACTTGCGACTCAGTTAAGTATAAATATAACTTAATATTTTCCTCAATTATTTTCAAAATAAATATTTATTTGAAAACTTGTAGTTGTAACATCATCAACGTAATCCCTTTAAATGCAAATTAGAAATTATAATCAAATAATAGTACGCACAAAGCATGATGTAAGCGTAGAACTACCCAGACATAACAGGAATAGTAGCTACGTACGGGCTTTTGTCACTTCGTGCGTACGCAACCTCCACAATTAATCTCATATATATATATTAAGTTCACCTATGAGGACATTTTTCCCCTACAAGGTTAGAAAATGGACTTACCTCGTTTGGAGACTAGTTCCAACTCAAGAATACGTTCAAACTCTCAAACCGGAGCCGCACAATCTGAAACTATTCAAATAGGGTAAAAGTCCATCATTATAGGTTTAAAAATTCATACTCTAGATATTAAAGCGATTATCCAACCTGAAGGTCAAGGTTCATAAAATTCAACCCCGGGCCGAATTCTGGAAATTATCGAAAGAAGTGGTTACCCATAACCTAAGGATCAACAATTTATGATTTTTACTACATTCCATAATGAATTTCATGGTTAAATGTTATTTTTATCAAAATCCAATGTTTTATTCTAATACCATGATTTCCACTTATCTTTACATGATAATCCACCCAAAATCCAAGTATTTAACTCACATAATCACTTACCTCTAAGAGCTTGGTGAAAATCTTCTCTCAAGAGCTCCAAAATCTCCCAACCTTTGAGTGAAAATGAGCCAAAAATAGCTAACACCCGCAATAAATGAAGGTCACTGCCATCAGTGATTTCCGCATCTGCGGTCCTAGGCCGCACCTGCGCCAACCGCATCTGTATAAAAGAGTCCGCATCTGCAAAAATTCCACTGGACGGCTGGGCCGTTTCTGCGGGAAGCAAACCGCTTCTGCAGCTCTGCTTCTACGGAAGATAAGCCGCTTCTGCGGCTCCTGGGCTAGTCACCCATGGCCGCATCTGCGATGGCCTAGCCGCTTCTGTGGGCTCGCACCTGCGGCTGGCCAACTGCAGGTGCGGTTATGACGGAAGCCTGAAGCTGCAGCCCTTCCCACATTTCCAACAGAGCTCGAGCCTCGTTCGATTGATGCTCGGGGCCCCGCCAAATAATACCTACATGTTTGAAATGATGATACAGACTCGCTCGAACCCTCGGAACGCCCGAAAAAACACTAAATCTAATAATTACCCCCTAAAACCAATTGAATCAAACTTATGAACTTCAAGTTCATCAATCTACATCCAATGTAACGAAATGCACTTATAGTACTCGGATTGACACCAAATTTTGCGTGCAAGTCTCAAATGAAAATACAGAACTATTCCCGGCCTCAAAATTCCATTCGGACCTTGATAACACAAAACCCGCCCCAAACCAAATATTTAAGAACTTCAAAATCCTTAAGGAATCAACTTTCACTATTAGGCGCCACAACGCTCCCGGGTCATCCAAAACCCAATCCGCACATACGCCCAAGTCCGAAATCATCATACGAACCTATTGGAATCCTTAAATTCTGATTCCGAGGCCATTTACTCAAAATATTGACATAAGTCAAATTTGTCCCTTTAAGCCAACCTTAAGGAACCAAGTGTTCCAATTTCAACCCAAATTCTTCCAAATCCCAAACCAACCATCCCCGCAAGCCATAAATCACTAAAACCAACTACGAGAAGTCTTATTTAGGGGAACGAGGTACTAGAAAGCAAAACGACGAGTTGGGGCATTACATTCTCCACCTCTTAAACAAACGCTCGTCCTCGAACAGGTTTAGATTCATACATGAAGTGATAAATAAGCGTGGATATCTTCTCTGCATTTTCTATTCGGACTCCCAGGTCGCCTTCTCGAGTGGTTGGCCCCTTTACTGGACCTTTACCGCAGAAATCCTCTTGGATCTCAACTGGCGATCCTGTCTATCAACAATGGCAACTAGCTCCTCCTCACAACCCAAGATCTCATATAGATGGATAGTATTGAAGACTAACACATGAGACAAGTTGGCATGATACCTCTGAAGCATAGACACGTGAAAAACTGGATGAACTCCCGATAAGTTTGGGGGAGGGGTAAAAGAAGCTCATAAACAACCTCCCCAACTCACCTCAACACGTCAAATGGGCCTATAAACCTAGGGCTCAACTTGACCTTCTTGCCGAATCTCATAGTATCCTTCATCGGCGAGACTTTCAAGAGAACCTTCCTGTCAATCATGAATGATACATCACGTGCCTTCTGGTCTACAGAACTCTTCTGTATGGACTGAGTTGTATGAAGCATTTCTTGAATCAACTTTACCTTTTCCAAGGCATCTTTCACCAAATCTGTACCATACAACTTAGCCTCCCCAGGCTCAAACCACTCGATAGGAGAAAGACATCGCCAACCATATAAAGCCTTAAATGGGGACATCTCGATGTTGGACTAATAACTATTGTTGTAAGAAAACTCGACCAAAGGCAAGAACTAATCCCATTACCCTCCAAAGTCAATCATGCATGCTCTAAGAATGTCCTCTAGAATATGAATTGTCCGCTCCAACTGCCTATTGGTCTGTGGGTGAAATGTTGTGCTGAGCTCTACACGGGTCCCTAACTCACTCTGTACTGCTCTCCAAAAATGGGAAGTGAACTGAGGGCCTCTATATGATATGATGGAAACAAGCATACTACGCTACCAAACTATCTCCAAAATGTAAATCTCGGCCAACCTCTCAGAAGTATAAGTAGTCATAATCGGATAAAGTGTGACAACTTGGTCAACCTATCAACAATGACCCAAATTGCATCATACTTTCGTAATGTCCATGGCAATCTAACTACGAAGTCTATAATAATGGTCCTCCACTTCCGCTCAGGTGTAGGAATCTGCTGAAGTAGGCCACCTGGCCGTTGGCGCTCATACTTAACCTACTGACAATTCAAACACCTAGCCACATACTCAACTATGTCTTTCTTTATCCGCCGCCACCAATAATGCTGCCTCAGGTCACGATATATATTCAGAGCACCTGGATGAATGGAATATGGCAAATTGTGTGCCTCATCTAGAATCCTATCCCTCAAGCCATCGACATTAGGAACACAGTAGCGACCCTGGAGTCGCTCAACACCATCTTTACCAATAGAAACCTCTTTGCACCATCTCCTTGAGAACTGCCAAATGCGGATCATCGAATTGCCGAGCCTTGATCTGCCCCAATAGTGAAGATTGAGTAACACCACACGCATGAACTCGACTGCGCTCTGAAAGTTCCAACCTCACAAGTCTGTTAGATAAGGACTGAATGTCTAAAGCTAGTGGCCTCTTTTGCTGAAATCAATGCCAAGCTACCCATACTCTCTGCTTTCCTGCTCAAGGCATTCGCGACCACATTTGCCTTGCCCGGATGATAAAGAATGATGATGTCATAATCCTTTAGTAAATCAAGCCATCTATGCTGCCTCAAATTAAGATCCCTCTATTTGAACAAATGTTGTAATCTGCGATAATCAGTATAAACCTCACATGATACCACATATAGATAATGCCTCCATATCTTAAGAGCATGAACAATTGTTGCTAACTCTAGGTCATGCACAAGGTAGTTCTTCTCATGAATCTTCAGCTGACATGAAGCATATGCAATAACTTGCCCTTCCTGCATTAATGCACATCCCAAGCCAACGTGTGAAGCATCGCAATATACCGAATATATCCTTGAACCGAAAGGCAACACTAGAACCGTGTTGCATTCAAAGCTATCTTGAGCTTCTGAAAGCTCGTCTCACAGTAATCGGACCAACGGAAGGGAGCACCCTTTTGAGTCAATCTAGTAAAAGGTGATCCAATAGATGAAATGCCCTGCACAGATCGGCGGTAATAACCTGCTAACCCCAGGAAGCTTCTGATCTCAATTACTGAAATAGGGCGTGGCCAACTCTGGACCATCTCAATCTTCTTGGAATCCACCTTAATACCCTCTCCAGATACAATATTCCCCAAGAATGCCATTGACTCTAGCCAAAACTCACACTTGGAGAACTTAGCACATAGCTTCTTCTCTTGTAAAGTCTGAAGTACTACTCTCAACTGCTCCTCTTGCTCCCCCAGGCTATGTGAGTATATCAAGATGTCATCAATGAAGATAATAACCAAGGAATCAATATAAGGCATGAACACCCTGTTCATCAAGTCCATAAACGTTGCTAGAGCATTAGTCAAGCCTAAAGACATCACCAAATGGCCATATCTAGTATAGAAAGCAGTCTTCGGGAGATCTGAGTCCCGAAGATTTAGCTGATGATACCCTCATCTCAAGTCAATCTTAGAGAACACCCTAACACCTAGCAACTGGTTGAACAAATCATCAATGTTCGGCGACGGGTAGTTGTTTTTTATGGTAGCTTTCACGACCCAAAATACGCTAAGGATCGTGATGGCGCCGGACACTGCTGTCAGGCAAGCCAACCAAATTACTTGATTAAATTCTCATTTTGACAATTTTGAAAACCAAGATTTTCCTTCAATTTTAATAGTAAAAGACAATCTTTACAATGTAAATAAAAGAATGTTTGGAAGTAAATACAAGTTACCCAATAAACATTCCAGAATCCGGTATCATAAGTGCATGATCATTTACTAAGAAGGAAATAAAATGCAACAACCGTTCGGGGTACAATATTGGACAGAAAATAAATACAAATAACTGAAAGAGACTCTGTTGGTTGAGGGCCGCCTTGAGAAATGCAGCACACCTAAGTATCCATATAAACCATGCTGCCACGCCCAGTAGGCCACTGGGGGTACATATGCCTATGCAACAAAAATGCACAGAAGTGTAGTATGAGTACGAAAACAATATGTACTCAATTAGTATCCCGTCTAATCTCAAAGAAGTAGAGACGATATGGTTTACTTTGACACTTACTAATGGTCCAATGATAATATATTATTAATGTGATGATTCATGGATTTATTAACAATAGTACATTCAGATAAGTCATGAGACACTTAAAAGTTCCTTTTCTTATTTAAAAGCATTCGGATTCATAATCCATTTATACAATTATCTCAAGTCGGGGAGAGCAGATATCAATATCAAGAAATCTCCAGGCAAGCATACAAGCATGAACAACTCATGTCGAGGTTGTACGGCTCGATCTAACATAAATAGAAAATGTGCACTATCGAGGGTTGAACGACACGACCCACAGATGCATCTATTACCCTGGTCGCGTATCATACATGCGACGCGGTCAACATTAAATAAATAAATATCTCGCTCGCGAATCATACATGTGACGCGGGCACATATATATACACATAGTCCAACAGCCAATTAAGAGTTTATCGGGAAATGTTTATTCCAATAAAAGCTAATTTTCCTTTAATGATTTAAAAAAATAAAGTTTAATCCTTTTTGAAATTCATTTACTGATTCGATGTGATTTAAGAAATTCAAGTTGTCAACAAGTTTATAAATAATCCAAGTATATTATGCTTTTTGGTCATAGACTTCCCAGATAATAGCATAATAGTATCTACGCATGGACTTTCGTCACCTCGTGCGTACGTATCCCCCACAAATAGGAGCACATAACCAATTAACTCACATATGGGGACAATTCACTCGTATAAGGTTAGAAAGGAGACTCACCTCGCCCCGAAGATCCACAACCGGCATTCCACGCCCTTCCGAAGACTTGAATTGATTCTAAATGCTCGAAAGCTAGCCAACAATTACGCAAATCCATTAAATACAAGCTCAATTACTCATTACAAATCCAATTTATAACAATTCCTAACCCCAATCGAAAAGTTGACAAAAATGCCCTCGGGCCCACGTGCCCGGATTTCAAAAGATTTCGAAGATAAGGTTTACCCATGAACTCACGAACTCAAATATATGATTTTCTCTTAATTCCATACCCAAAATCGTGGTAAAATTCCAAGAATATCAATTTTCTAAGTTTTCCCTTAAGCCACAAATTTTCTACTTCTATGTCTAAATCCATATATAAACCTTGTATTTAACTCAAAGCTAGCATAAATTACTTATCTCATGATGAATGACGGAACCCCCTCTTCAAAAGCTCCAAAAATCGCCCAAGCCAAGAGAAAAATGGGTGAAATGAACTCAAACCCTGATTTTAACCATTCTGCCCAGCCCAGGTCCGCCCTTCTTCGCGTTCGCGGCCTGTCGCTCGTGTTCGCGAAGGCCAGTTAGCCAGCCCCTTCGCCTTCGCATACCAGGCCTCACGTTCGCGTAGGACAATTACCTCAGGCCTAGCTTTTCCTCCTGCGCGTTCGCGAACTCTCCCACTCATTCGCATAGTATCTCAGCCTACCCCTTCGCATTCGTGACTTCCTCTTTGCGTTCGCGAAGGCCAAAATCAGTAGCCTCCCACTTTCCCCTTCACGAACGCGAGACTCCCTTCGCGTTCGCGAAGAAGGAAACTAGATACCAGCAACCAGCAGCAGCTTTTTACCCAAATTCGATCTGTTAACCACCCAAAATCCACTCGGGGCCCTCGGGACCCCAACCAATCCTACCAACCAGTCCCAAAAAACATTACGAACTTGTTTGAGTCCTCAAATCATATCAAACAACGCTAAAAGTATGAATCGACCTCCAATCCATGCTTTATGAACGTTAGAATTTCAAACATCTACTGTTGATGTTTAAACCAATCAAATCACGTCCAATTGACCTCAAATTTTACATGCAAGTCATATTCGGCATTACGGACCTACTCTGACTTCCACAATTTGATTCCGACCCGGAGATCAAAAAGTCCACTTCCGGTCAAACTTCTTAAAAACCTTTAAATTTCTATCTTTAGCCAAATGACTTTAAAATGACCTACGGACCTCTTAATTCACTTCCGATCGCGCTCCCAACTCCCGAATTACCATACAGAGCTACTCCCAGACTCGGAATCCCAAACGAACATAGATAACACTGAAATGCACTTCAAGCCAAACTTATGAAATTCCTTCCAAAATGCTAACTTCCACAATTAGGCGCCAAAACGCACGCAAGTTATCCAAAACTCGATCCGGGCATATGCCCAAGTCCGAAATCATCATACAAACCTACTGCAACCTTCAGATCCTGATTCCGAGGTCATTTACTCAACAATCCAAACCAATCCAAGTTAATTCTTTCAACTTTAAGCTTCCGAAATAAGAATTATCTTTCCAAATCAACTCAGAACTTCCCAAAACTCAATTCCGACCATGCGTACAAGTCATAATACCTGAAATGAAGTCGCTCTTGGCCTCAGAATGCTAAATTACGTGCTAGAGCTCATAACGACCGGTCGGGTCGTTACATTCTCTCCCACTTAAACATACGTTTGTCCTCGAACGTGCTGAGAATTACAATGAAGTAATCTGAAATCATTGTTTAACACCTCATGCACCTTCCCGTGCTACCTCGACTCAGTGGAGCACATTAGCTCGATCGATTTTTGAAGATATTTCCTTTTATTCAAGCAAATAAGCTTTAGAGCCCAATTCTAACATCTGAAATTCTATGCCAGACTTGTTTCCAACATACACTCATCATATCAATCACTACACGCATTACCAAGACGTGACTGCATACTCTAGCTGAATTCACACCTTGCACCATTTTACTCATAGGACCATAATAACATTCTCTGATAAATTTAGTCGAAATTTCATGAATCTGATGCTCCCATTGCACCACATGACATACATAGTTCTTGTTCTAACTCTTACAATATCGATACGATGGATGAGATGCGTAGAAATTCATAACCACTGCCGAAACAACAATTCAATGGGTCTATACTCCTAGAAAGAACTATCACCTCATTCTGAACCAAACAATGGTCTTAGCTCCTTAATATACTTCATATAATCAGATTGCACTGATCTCGAATTCGATGATCTCATCTTACCTAGTACGAACTGCTCAGGCAATAAACCACCCCGACATGACAAACAGTCTCATATGATGCTACAATGTGCCAATAGGCTACCATATCGAACGCGATCCAAAGAAAGCAAACTTTGAGAAAGAAATTCAATTACACCGCACGCAAATCATACGTGCGACGCGGTCAACTTAATTAAACAAACACCCCATTCGCGAATCATACATGCGGCGCGGGTACACAGCTAATATGAGCTTTCCTCACAGAAATAGGAAACCAAACACATAAAAATGGATACGGGGAACTGTACTCAACATCCCACTATTGCGGCGTGCAACCCGATCCAAATAACATACCCATGGCGGCGTGTCACTCGATCCACTCATAGAATTCACATAAAGAGATGTACATCGAGCTAAATTGCTCATTATAACAAAATACCGAATATCGGTCACAAGCACGCTAAGTGTATAATACCATCCCTGGGGAGACATATAGTGCCATAGGCTACAAAACTCAAGCACAACTGAGGTGCGACATATGATCCGAATATCGAGAGTCCTCCTGCTCACATAACATCATCTCTATGCGGAACCTCAACACATAAGCAACTTCCCAAGTCTCCTCACAACTCACACGGAGCAATGTATCATTACATGAAATATCTGACAACAAAATAATACCATGACTACTCCTCCATAAGGAGCGCATTACTGAAATGAACACGTCTGGCCTGATATAAAGTCCACATTCATATTTAAATCCATCCGTAGACCTCAAGCTGATTCTGATCGCACCGAACTAGGTTAATAACCTTTCAAAGGTCCCTAAATACTCCCCTTTCTCTCATAACACATAAGAACAACCATCATAACCGAAGTAATCATCCACAGTTCGCAACCAAATAAATCGAGTGCCCTCCAGGCATAAATTCTCAATTTAATAACACAATCACAACCTTCATACTTGGTTTAAATCTTTAATCAATCAAGTGACTATATGCCACACTTATACAATCTTCCTGTGGGACACGCTCCCACAACCTACCATAACAAATAACTGGGTCATACCTCTAAACCACTGGCTGCACTAATGCTGAAAAGCGGTCAAGAATCATTAACCAGGATGCAAAGCCTTTTTCACAAAACACCGATCTCAGGTGACGCTAAAGATAATACCAACTTACCTTAAACATCAAAACTCCTTTCCTGCTCATCCGAGCTTATGACATCCTTGTCAACACCGAACGGTTACCTTGATCTTCACTTCAAATTCCATACCACTCACTGGACCCAACATAACAATATACGATAGAACATGTTTTTCATCATAGCTTCGGAACCACTATTAGGTTAACACTTCATCATAAAAAACTTTCCACTTAACTCACTTCAGGATAACCATAGCAACACACAGGTGAATTCTCATGACCGTAGAATATGCAAATATCTAAGTAGTGGTTTAAGCCACCATAGCCCTTCCGAGGCCCACCTCTACATAACAGGCCATAACGGTAGAATACTTTCTGAATAACACCAACTACGACGGCCGACAAGCCTCAATCACACCATCACAATTCACTTTCATAACTTATTCACGCTGAAAGAACTGATCACTACTAGCCACATGCCAATTTGACTATGGCTAACCAATCCCTCTTCTTCCAATTTGTCCTTGATTTCCATAGAAACAATGATAACTCCATTCAACACTTAACATTCTCCATTTGCATTCATCCCAAGTGACCCTAAATAACGAGACCATGCTATCTCAAATCCCACGAACCTTTTCGTACCTCCCAATTGCTGCATCGCAAGTCAAATCATCATAGAACATTATGTGCCTCTTCTCATAGGCTGCTACCAAGCTTGATTCTTAATTGTGCCTATAGGCTCAAAATTATTAGGCACCACACTTTACCCTTTGGATCCATTAGGACCGTTGTGGAGAGCCACCCGCTCTGACTTGGCCTCAAATATAATCAACTCCATAAATCTTCTAGCACATGAATACCCTCTCGACGAAGCACCTGGCAGAATCACTTCCCTTGGAACCCGCATCTATACAAAGCACAAATCCTGAATCCTTTCCAAATCTGAACAAGAGCCAACATGGCCAACCATAGAATACCTTTAACAATCCCTTTGCCTAAATTACCACCTATGCTCTCTTCCTGTGGCTGAAATAACCCATCAATATGCTAATAACTGAAAACCTCGCAAGTAGTCAACCATGCAATCTAATCATAGGTGGTGGGACTCTCCCGCTTAGCTCGAAGCCACTATTACACAACTCTGGAATTCACCAGGATTCTTAATCTCTTATTGATATAACCTTGCACAATCAACCGCCAATATTCCTGGAATCCTTTTGTAAACCCTTTTTATACTCTGAATCATCAACCGCATTTGCATGACCGATCTCTTTGCTGTACAACTAATAGAATTCTTCATCGAAGCCTTGCCAACCATGCGACCACTAACCTGACCAGGGGGATAACCCTCCTATGGAAATCACTTTCCAACATCTTCTAACGCTATTGCACAAGGTACAATCACTACAACATCAATAACCCATCCCGAGTCCGAGCTTACTCTCTAGCTGTACAAGTCCATTCACCCCTCATGGACATCAATTAAATGTGTGACGACATCCCTCCAATTCAAAGTTATGTTGTATCCTTATTCATTTCAAGTAGCTCCTTCCTGCTATATCTAATCTCTTGCCACATAATGGCCCATACTTCAAATTAAATCTGCAGGCCCCAATCACTAATCACTAAAATTCTCAAATCATTCCAACCCCTCCTTAAGGCGTATAGTCATCCTACCACAATTCCCATATGCAACTCCGCCACTCTCCCACTTTGGCGGAACTCGTCCCTTCAATCAACTACTCGACCTTTGCTTCTTATGGTTGGCCTTCTAGAAATTTTAGCCACCGCCTGACACTTCCCACATGTCTTTCTCATCCTTTGCTGCTCAGTTGTTGCCTTAATAAAATCTATCTTCGTAGCATTTGTACCCACCATCGCTAATAACTTTAAACCTTTCTAAAGATCATATTTCTCGAGCAGTCGACATTAGAAACACCAATTCAATCCTGAACCACCGCACCCCATAATCTCTGACCATCACTTCTTCAATACTGACCCGCATTAACCTGCTCCAAAGGCGAATTACAGAAGACTATAACACCGGCGAACTTAATACACACAATTGAGGACGACGACACTACATTGCAGATGAAGATTCCACCGCGCTCAAAAACACCAAGCCTCATTACCCATCAACCCAAACCAGAACACTCTCAGCCCGATTACCTTTCCCCTACCGGGAATAAAATACCAAATCTCTAAATCATGTACTGAGTAAACCTCCCTTCAAGTCATTCATTGCCCCGACAAGTAGGCAAATATCCTACCATCATATCAATACTGCGGAACAATCGTTCATAAGCATCATGACAACTTGTGCCTAGACTTAGAGCTCTCAGAAGAACCACTATCGAGCCGAAAAGATAGAAGAATCCCTTCTCAAAGCGAGGACAATAGCCCAACCAACTATATTGGAAAAAACATCTCGCACCAAATCTGTAGTACCATTACAATTCTTCAACTCTTGATTTATAACAAGTGGTTCGCGTCCGTATGATTGAGTAGGAAAGAAAACAAGGGCATAAGCCCCAAGGGATCAAATCATACGATGAGGAAATCATGAAGGGAAGTACTCCTAACAGCCATATAGCCTCCCGAAGATAAGTATAGACGTCTCCGTATCGATCCGCGAGACTCTACTAGACATGCTCATGACTCGTGAAATCATAGAAACCTAGGCTCTGATACCATGTTGTCACGATCCAAAATCTGCTAAGGGTCGTGATGGTGCAGGACACTGCTGTCAGGCAACCCAACCAAATTACTTGATTAAATTCTCATTTTGATAATTTTTAAAACCAAGATTTTCCTTCAATTTTACTAGTAAAAGACAATCTTTACAATTTAAATAAAAGAATGTTTGGAAGTAAATACAGGTTACCCAATAATCATCCCAGAACCCGGTGTCACAAGTGCATGAGCATTTACTAAGAAGGAAATAAAATGCAACAATCGTATAGAGTACAATATTGGATAGAAAATAAATACAAATAACTAAAAGAGACTCTGTTAGCTGCGGGCCGCCTCGAGAAATGCAGCTCATCTAAGTCTCCGTATCAACCATGCTGCCATGCCCAATAGGCCACTAGGGGTAAATATTCCTGTGCAACAAAAATGCACACAAGTGTAGTATGAGTACTAAAATACCGTGTACTTAATGAGTATCCCGTCTAATCTCGAAGAAGCAGAAACAAGATGGTCGACTTTGACACTTACTAGTGGTCTAATGATAATATATTATTAATGCGATAATTCACTGATTTATTAACAACAGTAAATTAAGATAAGTCACGAGACAGGTAAAAGTTCCTTTTTTTTAATTTAAAAGCCTCTGGATTCGTAATCCATTTCTTAACAATTATCTCAACTCGGGGAGAGCAGATATCAATGTCAAAAAATCTCTAGGCAAGCAATACAAGCATGCGCAACTCATACCGAGGTCATACGTCCATCCAACATAAATGTAAAGTGTGCATTGCCGAGGGTCGAACGACACGAACCATAGATGCATCTATTACCCCGCTCGCGTATCATACATGAGACATGGCCAATATTAAATAAACAAATTCCCGCTCGGGAATCATACATGCGACGTGAGCACATATATATACACAGTCCAATAGCCAATTAAGAGTTTATCGGAAAATGTTTATTCCAATAAAAGCCAATTTTCCTTTAATAATTTAATAAAAATAAAGTTTAATCCTTTTTGAAATTCATTTACTGATTCGATGTGATTTAAGCAATTCAAGTTGTCAATAAGTTTACAAATAATCCAAGTACAACATGTTTTTTTGTCCTAGACTACCTGGACAATAGCATAATAGTAGCTATGCACGGACTCTCGTCACCTCGTGCATACGTAGCCCCCCAAAAATAGGAGCACATAACCTATTAACTCACATATGGGGATAATTCCCTCTTACAAGGTTAGAAAAGAGACTCACCTCACCCCGAAGATCCACAACCAGCATTCCACGCCCTTCTGAAGACTCAAATCGATGCTAAATGCTCCAAAGCTAGCCAACAATTATGCAAATCCATTAATATAAGCTCAATTACTCATTACAAATCCAATTTATAACAATTCCTAACCCCAATCAAAAAGTTGACAAAAATGCCCTCGAGCCCAGGTGCCCGAATTTTGAAATTTTTTGAAGATAAGGTTTACCGATGAACTCACAAACTCAAATATATGATTTTCTCTTAATTCCATACCTAAAATCGTGATTAAATTCCAAGAATATCAATTTTCTAGGTTTTTCCTCAAACCCCAAGTTTTCTACAAATTTCCATGTCTAAAAACCTTGTATTTAACTCAAAGCTAGCATAAATTACTTAACTCATGATGAATGATGGAACCCCCTCTTCAAAAGCTCAAAAAATCACCCAAGCCAAGAGAAAAATTGGTGAAATGAATTCAAACCCCGATTTTAAATATTCTGCCCAGCCCAGGTCCGCCCTTCTTCACGTTCGCGGACCGTCACTCGCGTTCGCGAAGGCCAGTTACCCAGCCTTTTCGCGTTCGCATACCAGGCCTAGCGTTCGCATAGGCCAATGACTTCAGGCGCAGCTTTTTCGTGTACGTGTTCACGATCTCTCCCCCGCATTCGTGTAGTAGCTCAGCCCACCCCTTCTCGTTCGTGACTTCCGCTTCACGTTTGTGAAGTCCAAAATCAGCAGCATCCCACTTTCCTCTTCACGAACGCGGGACTCCCTTCGTGTTCGCGAAGAAGAAAACAAGATACCAGCAACCAACAGCAGCTTTTTACCCAAATTTGATCCGTTAACCACTCGAAATCCGCCTGGGGCCCACGGGACCCCAACCATTCCTACCAACCAGTCCCAAAACACATTACGGACTTGCTCGAGGCTTTAAATCATATCAAACAACGCTAAAATCATGAATCGACCTCCAATCCAAGCTTTATGAAATTTAAAATTTCAAACTTCTACTTTTGATGTTTAAACCTATCAAATCACGTCCGATTGACCTCAAATTTTGCACGCAAGTCATTTTCGACATTACAGACCTACTTCAACTTCCGGAATCAGATTCCAACCCCGATATCAAAAAATCCACTTTCGGTCAAACTTCTCAAAAACCTTCAAATTTCTATCTTTAGCCAAATGACTTCAAAATGACCTACGGAGCTCCAAATTCACTTTCGATCGCGTTCCCAAATCCCAAATCAGCATAAAGAGCTACTCCCAGACTCAGAATCCCAAACGCACATCGATAACACTAAAATGCACTTCAAGCCAAACTTATGAAATTCCTTCCAAAATGCTAACTTCCACAATTAGGCGTCAAAACGCTCCCGAGTCTTCCAAAACCCAATTCGGGCATACGCCCATATCCGAAATCATCATAAAAACCTGCTGGAACCTTCAGATTCTGATTCCAAGGTTATTTACTCAAAAATTCAATCCTAGTTAATTCTTTCAACTTTAAGCTTCCGAAATGAGAATTCTCCTTCCAAATCAACTCTGAACTTCCCGAAATTAAATTCTGACCATGCGTACAAGTCATAATACCTAAAATGAAGCTGCTCATGGTCTCAGACTGCTGAATGACACTTTAGAGCTCATAACGACCAGTCGGGTCATTACAGCAACGTGTTCAACTGGCAGTAATCAATGCACACATCCTCATGGTCCTATCCTTCTTCTTCACAAGTAACACTGGTTCACCCCAAGGTCATACACCATGTCTCACAAATCCCTTTGCTAACAACTTCTCAAGCTTCTCTTTCAACTCTTTCAACTCTTTTAGCATCATATGGCATGGTGGGATAGATATAGGCTGGGTACTGGGAGCCAAATCAATACAGACATCAATGTCACGATCGGCCATCATGCATGGAAGGTTAGAAGGAAACACATTAGCGAACTCCAGGACAACTAGTACTGAATCAATCATCGGAGACTTTGCGGTGGTGTCCCAAACATATGCTAAATACGCCCAACAACCCTTCTCGACTAGATGTCGAGCCTTCATAAAAAAGATAACCTGACTAGATGAACTAACGGAGGATCACTCCAATTTGGGCAACTCTAGCATTGCTAAAGTAATAGTCTTGGAATGATAATCAAGAATGGCATGATACGGAGATAACCAATCCATGCACAAGATGACCTTAAAGTCGATCATGTCAAGTGACAGAAGGTCCGCTCTAGTCTCGTAACCACAGAATGTAACCACACAGGACCGGCAGATCCAATCCACAACCATAGAATCTCCTACAGGAGTAGACACATGAATAGGATTACCCAAGGACTCGCGAGGAATATCCATAAAATGAAACATATAAATAGGTAGACCCTCGATCAAATAATACCAAAGCATCCCTACCACGACATCTGAGACCACTGCATCTGGTATGGCCGAAAAAGCATATAATCTAGATGGAGCGCCTGTTGACTGGCCTTCGCCTAGCTGAACAATAGTTGACTGAACTCCCCCTGACTGGCCTCAACCTCTAGGATGGCCCCTACCAACCTGTCCCTCACCTCTGGGTGGCCGGACGGCTAGTCCTATAATCATAGGTTGATGGCCCTACTCTCCTGCCTTGCCCCGAAATCTGGGGAAAAACCTCTTCATGTGACCCGGATCCCCACACTTGTAACAACTCCGTGGTGCCATAGACTGTTGTCCTAAATCCTGACCCTGATGGCCTGAATACCCACTAGAAGAACCCTGAATGGCGGGTGGGCAGTATGAATTCTCTGGCATAGCAATGAAGTAGGCACTGGAAGAACCCTGATGACTTGAATACTCGCCGGAGGAAACCTGAATAGCTGGTGAGCAGTAAGAACTCTCTGGTATTGCACCTAAATAAGGCCTCACTGGAGCACCTCGAGGAGGTGATGATTCTGAATATGGGGGCCTGCTTGGCTGGCCCCTCCCAAACTGACCTCTGCCCTTAGCTGGGGCACCTCTAAACTCTCCAGAGAATGGGGTCCTCTTGTCCTGTAGAAACTGCTCTCTACCCCTCTGGCTGTAACCCTCAATCCTTCGAGCAATTTCCACCACTAGCTGATACTTAGTCCCTATCTCAACCTCTGGGCCATGCTGGATCGAATATCGTGATGTAACCCCGCAACAAATCTCCGCACTCTCTCTGAATTTGTAGGAAGTATCATGAGTGCATGGCAAGATAACTTAGAGAATTTTGCCTCATAGTCAGTCACAAACATCTAACCCTGCTCAAGCTGCTCAAACTGACACCATAACTATTCCCTCTGAGAGGGTGGAATATACATGTCCAATAGAAGTTGTGTAAACTGATCCCAAGTTATGAGAGGAGAACTTGCTAGTCTGCTGAGAAGGTAAGACTACCACCATCTACGGGCCCTACCCTCTAATTGGAAGGTGGTGAAATCCACTGCATGGGACTCCAATACCCTCATTTGTGCAGTCTGTCCCTACACCTATCAATGAAATCCTGGGCATCCTCATGACGCTCATCTCCGAAGATAGGAGGGTGTAGCCTATCCATATATCTAATAACTTCTGTGAATCACCGTCCGCAGCTGGTCTGTGATCAGGTGCCACTGCTGTAACTGGCTGGGCACCACCCGCGGGTAGGGTTCCTAAAGTTTAGTATATGGCAACTGCGTGCCCATGAGCTTTAGTAGTAAGGGTCTGTGCTCCCCCTCATGCTTGAAATGTAACTGGGTCTACTGGAAATAAACCAGCCTGAGTCATGGATTTCATTAACCGTATCATATGACCCATGACCTCCTGGATGCCTGGTGCTGTCATGAAATCTACTGGGGTAGGCTCTACAGCTGGCACCTCGCCCTGCTCCTCGATAATGGGATCCCCTACTAGATCCGTATGTGGTGCAACTGGGGAATCTCTAGCATGCCCTCATCCCCTATCTTGGGCCGGTACCCTCCCCCTTCCTTTACCTCAGCCTCTAATAACGGGGAAGCAGCTCCTCCCGAGTCTGGAACGTCTGTTGTATGTAATTTCACCATCTGTGAGAGAATAGAATAAGGAAATTTAGTACATCATCAACTGCACGATTGGAGATGAATAAAGAGTAGTTTCCTAACACCCTATAGCCTCTCAAAAATAAGTACATACATCTCCATACCAATCCGCAAGACTTTACCAGTTTTGCCCATAACTTGTGAGACCTACGTGAACCTAGTGCTCTTATACCATGTTGTCACGACCAATCCCTATTAGGCCGTGAGAGCACCAAACACTGTTGTTAGGAAAGCCAACACTAATCAAATAGTAAATTCTCGTTTATGTATTTAGTACGTGATAACTCCCATTATAGATTTAAGAAGTTTATACTTTTAAAAACTTAAGCATATTTAAATGAAATCCCAATCATGAAGACTAGCTAAAACATCATAATCTCACTAATGTGTGTGTGCCAAGACCTAGTGTCACAAGTGTGTGGGAAATCTAGTAGAATATACAAAACCATACTATCCTACTATCTGGAAAAGAGATAGACATGAACATAAAGACAAAAGAGAGACTCCAACTGCTGCAGATCGGTTAAAAAGGCAGCTCACTGAAAGTCTCGAGCTGAGGAGTCCACTCTATGCGCCGGACTGATGGCCAGATGCACCTACCTCAAAGCCTGTACAAAGTGTAGCATGAGTACATAGATATATGTACCCAGTAAGTATCTCGCCTAACCTCGTAGAAGTAGTGACAAGGGGTCGACTCCGACACTTACTAGAGCCAACAATATAATAATATGAAGTTCAATATATTTAATTTACAAGGTATGTAAATAAGAATGAGCTCAAACAAGAATAATTATGGTAAATCCTTTCATCCACTTAATAAAACTTGGCATTTCCTCGTGTAAAATAAGTGATCTTCCAAGAAATAAATCATAGGAGTTATTAGGGTTCCGGTTCTATTGTTAAAAAACAAATACCATCGAGGACGTTCGTCCCGATCCGACATAAAAATAAACTATGCACCGCCAAGGGTCGAACGACCCAAATCATATATACATTCACTATCCTGCCAAGGCGAACGGGCCGCTCCCATGAGAGTAGTGAAAATAATCACCCTGCTCGCGGAATATACTTGCGATGCGGTTAAGTATAAATACAACTTAATTTTTCCTCAATTCTTATGAAAATAAATATTTACTTGAAAAATTGTACTTGTAAGATCATCAACTTAATCCCATTAAATGAAATAATCAAATAACAGTACGCACAAAGCATGGTGTAAGCCTAGAACTACCCGAATATAACAGGAATGGTAGCTACATACGGACTCTCATCACTTCGTGCGTATGCAACTTCCATATATATATATATATATTAATTAAGTTCACTTATGGGGATATTTCTCCCTACAAGGTTAGAAAAGAGACTTACCTCGTTTCGAGCCTAATTCCAACTCAAGAATGCGTTCAAACTCTCAAATGGGAGACTTACAATCTAAAACTATTCAAATAGTGTAAAAGTCCATCATTATAGGTTTACAAATTTATATTCTAGCTATTAAAGCGATTATCCAACCCCAATGGCAAGGTTCCTAAAATTTAACCCCGGGCCCACGTGCCCAGATTCTGTAAATTTTCTAAGGAAGTTGTTACCATAACCTAAGGATCAAGAATATATGATTTTTACTTCATTCCATAACGAAATTTGTGGTTAAATCTTGTTTTTATCAAAACCCTAGGTTTATCTTTACATGTTAATCTACCCAAAGTCCAAGTATTAACACACATAATGTAAGAATCACTTACATCTAAGAGCTTGGTGAAAATCCTCTCTCAAGAGCTCTGAAATCGCGCAACCTTTGAGTGGAAATGAGCCAATGGCTAACACCCGCAATAAATGAAGGTCATTGCCTTCAGTAATTTTCGCATCTGCGGTCCTGGGCCGCACCTGCACCAATCGCACCTACGGAAAAGAGTCGACTTCTGCGAAAATTCCACTGGCCGGTTGGGTCACTTATACAGGAAGCAAACCGCTTCTACGACTATGCTTCTGCGGAAGATAGGCCGCTTGTGGCTTCAGGGCTAGCCACCCATGACCGCATCTGCGATGGCTTAGCCGCTTCTGTAGGCTTGCCGTTTCCCACATTTCTAACTGAGCTCGAACCTCGTCCGATTGACGCTCGAGGCTCCGCTCGAACATACTTACAAGTTTGAAATGATAATACGGACTCGCTTGAACCCTCAGAAGGCCAGAAACAACGCTAAATCTAAGAATCACCCCCCAAAACCAGTTGAATCAAACTTGTGAACTTTAAGTTCTTTAATTTACATCCAATGTAACGAAACACACTTATACTACTTGGATTGACACCAATTTTTTTATGCAAGTCTCAAATGACAATACAAAACTATTCCCGGTTTCGAAATTCTGTTCGTACCTCGATAACATCAAAACCCACTCCAAACCAAATATTTAAAAACTTTAAAATCATTAAGGAATCAACTTTCACTATTAGGCGCCGCAACGCTCCCAGGTCATCCAAAACCTGATCCGGACATACGCCCAAATCCAAAATCATTATACGAACCTGTTGGAACCCTCAAATCCTGCTCATGAGGCCGTTTACTCAAAATATTAGCCGAAGTCAAACTTGGCCGTTTAAGCCAACCTTAAGGAACCAAGTGTTCCGATTTCAACCCAACTATTCCAAATCCCGAATCAACTATCCCCGCAAGTCATAAATAAGTAAAAGCAAGTACGTGATGTTTTATTAACAGGGTTCTGGAAAGCAAAACGATCGGTTGGGTTGTTACAATAGATGACCTACTATACTTTATGTTTTATGTATTTAACTGTATTCAATGTAATTATATAATTTCAATATATAAATCTATTTGTAAAGATACCACTAAAAAGGAAAGGATGGATCGAATCTCTGAAGATTGCTCTATTTTTGGGTATTTTTTGGTTGAGAATCTTTTCTATGACTGGAAATACAAATTTTGTGTGTCATAATCGAGTTTGTTGAGTTATATTATGAGTGTATTGCGTTAATTGATTCACTTACCATTTTAAACAAATGAAGACCTTTTTTTTGGTGCAAATTTCGTTATTATATTCACGAATACAATTCGCGAATACAGTTGAATACATTCTCTGCTTAGCTGGACTCCCCTATTTTCCGCCAAGTTTTGCTATTATATTTATGAATACAACAGCAAAATTACATCGAATAAGCCTATAAAAACTGAAAACATAGCTATAGAAAGTAATTTAGTAAATGATAGCTATAGCAAGCTAATATATATTATATTAAAAATATGAAGCCCATAACTTAAAAGTTAAATTACCAAATTACCTTTCTTATTTTCCAAAAAAAAGTGATGTCTAAATGTTAGTATCTGTTATAATTACCCCTATGCCCTAACTAACCTTTCTAAAAGGTTTTATTGAACAGTTGCAACCGTTGGACAATTTTTAATATATACTCCATCAGTGCCATCATTTCCTATACGTTGTGCATCTTCATGTTAGTAACTTAATATCTTTTTCACAATGCTTGGCATTTTAAACCTTTTCTACTTAAATGGCTTCCAAGCTAATAATGAGAGGGAGAGTCAATCTCATGGAATAATATATCTGTGTTATTCTTCTTACTAAAAACAATTTCAGCCACCAATTTAATGGTGCTTCTTGAGAGTTTGAATCGATTCAAGACTAACAAAATAATTTATTATAAATAATGACATTTTGGTTCTCAAGCGGAAATGAATGCATGATTAGTAGTCGAGGGCGGGTAACAAGCAAGTTACTGGAGATAAAAGTCAATAGAATTTTTTAAGTGTCATATACTGTAAAAGGCCTTTTGCAGCTTTCCAGTAAGTTTCACACCAGTATTCCCTTTTCATTCAAAGATTCGGCACTTTTTTTTATGAGAAATCTACACGTCCCAGTCTTACTAAACGAGTATTTGATATCATCAAAGAATTAAATTCTACTTGAAAACAAATGATCAAATGAAGATTTATGTCTCTGTTTGGTTCATACAAATAGGGAAATAAGATGAATTGTAGCAAGTGCATCACATGTGTAAAAGTCATAACTCAATCACAGGTGTCGAGCCAATGTCCTCAACCTTCATTTGTCAAGCCAATGTTCCACTACAATATACTGTAAGTTTTAGTACGGCATTTAAATTTATGTGCTTCTTATGTGTAGTTCATTTGGCAATTATGTTACTTCTTATAATATTATTTTAAAGAGGTTAAAGTTTTGTTTTTTTTTTATGGATAGTTAAAATTTATCCTAGCACAAATAATTTTTTAGTTGTTAGCCACTTTTAGAAGCGCATGAAAAGTATAATATTTTAAAATTTAAATGCCATACTTTAGGGTGACTGCTTCGCCTTATTTGCTAAACTGATAGGATTAGAAGTCATCGAAAAGGTCAAAGAAATTTCTCTAATATTAATGTCAAAACTTTAAACATCTATATATTACTTGTGTGTGCAATTTTTGGATCATAATAGATGATGTAATTTAAGTTGAGTTCTTTTATATGTTTATTTTTAACTCTGCTAACTGATAAAAGTGGAGATATTGACAGAAAGACTAGAACAATCACGCCAATTATGTATATCGTAATAATAGCATTATCAACTTTATAATTAAAAATTACTCCGATATAATTTAATCATTAATAATTAGGGATAATGCATAAAATCCACCCTATCCTATGACCCATTTTTCAATTATACACATTTTCTTTTCGGGGGTCCTATTACCCCCTGGACTATTTTAAAGCGTAATAAATACCACCTTAAGTGCTGACGTGACATAGAGAGTGTACACACTCTCTTAAAGGCAAGTGGAAGATCAAGCAGCGGGTATCTTCACAAGCCTTTGAGATCGACTGCTTCCTCAGTGTCTCTTGAAATGCCTAACTCAGTGTATCTTCATAAGGGGATGTTGGATATAGTAAAATAAATTCATCTTAAGTATGTGAATTTTCTAGTTCACGTGTTAGAAAATTGAAAATTAATCCAACGAATCATAGTCAATTTTTGTAATTTTAATCATAATCCATCGAAAACTAATGGATGTCAAACTACGAAAATTGATACGGATAACTTACTTATGTATCATAGTCATTTAACCTTAAGCACTAAAAGTAATCCATCGAATCTAGTAAAATCATGAGGAAATAGTTTGGAAAAGATTACCGCCATCTTGATTTTGTGTGTCGGTGCAGTTAAAAGCATTAATACGAGTGACACAATGGCAAGCAAAGGTTGCGGAATGGCAAGCAATATCGAATCAATATTTGCTGTCAAATTAATTGAAAACTCACCGGAAATGGCTGTTCTCAGACCTATAGGCGCGTGTATTTCACCAACTTGCACGCATCTGGTTGTTGATTTTTAAGGTGTAAATTATTACACTTTAAAATAGTTCAGGGGGGTAATAGGACCCCCGAAAAAAAAAGGTGTGTAGTTGATAAATAGATCATAGGATGGGGTGAGTTTTATGCATTATCCCTAATAATTATTTGTTGATCATCAATAATTATCATTCTTTTCTTTATTAGTTAACATATTATTAGGGGTACATATGGTACGTTGTATACAAAATACTTTTCAAAAGTAGGTATCTTTGTATCCAAGTCACTAGCATCTTTTATATCCATTATGCACAACTATGTAGAAGTTAAAACTTAGAAGTATTCATGATGTATACAAAGTATGTTGGAGTGAATATATAATTTAATTATGCGTGTGATTATTAATTACTATCAAGCAGGTAATGATTTTTCAAGATATGAGAAAAGTACTGTGCTTCTATTAGGACTTGTGCATTATAAAATAATGTGCTACATAAGCCAAAATAGTACCGATCATGTGAATCTTGTCGCCAACACTTCAACGGCACGTAACTAATGTATCACTTGACTATTCAATCATCGTCATGGACATCACTAATGTTTGGGATTCCAACCTATGCACGAACGGCGAAGATACATCATTTTTACAAATTAAAAGAGTAAAATCTAGAAAGAAAAGGAAAAATAATGTTTCTAGTAATTATGAATGTATTTTTGAATTCAAGTACTATGTCACAAGGCATATCCATGTTCTTTAACCTTTGTCTTCCTAATTAATACTTATTTTGTTTGTTGTTTTTCTGCAATTGAAAAATTGAAGTTACCATCTATGGTAATACTTTATTCGAACTTATGAATTATTTTCGCACATAAGTATTTTATACTTATCCACTAACTTTATTATTATACTTTCCGGATATAGGTTACATGTTAGTATTAACGAGCCATTTATTGAAGTACGATGGAGCAGGAGAAGATATAATAGTTATAAATTAAAGTAAATTATACTTACACAAGCTTTCATTAAAAAAAAAGTTAATTTAATGTACTATATAAATAAGTTGATGTAATTTATGTACGTAATTTATTATTGTTACTTTATGGAAGATTTTGTTGATAACGATGGTAAAATTCTTGAAAGCATGAAGGATGATAAATCAATCCTTAACTTTTGCAATGTAAGAGTCTCAATTTAGAAAGGTCTTGTGTCAACAATGTTATGTACTTATCGGTCAAATTTAATGGATTGAAATTAATTATTCTATTTTTTTAATTTCTTTCTAACTAGGAATGTTTGGACTATCACTATTTTCTCATTAATATGCTAATCATTCCAACAATTCAACAACGGCTCAAAAAGTGAGTGGTTGTACGAGGATCTCATTCTTTTGCCTACTTATCGTTCACACGGTTCTCAAAGGTGAGGAAGATAGACGAGTAGCAGGTACCACGTGCCCTTTGTTGCCCACATATATCCATAAGCAAGGGTATAATAATAATACTATTTGTAGTATAAATCATGGCATGCATATATTATCAAGACGTATTAGGTGAAATACACTTTTATCTAATTGCATTGTGATTATTCATGTTGTTAGGTTTAGATGATATCCAATTTTCATAAAACTTACTTTATTCTTTACTCAAATATTTATTTAAATAATATTAATATTATATTTATAGAATTGTGTATTACATTACTTGGCATACACGTGAAATGCACGTGCTGAGGAACTAGTAATCACTAAAACATAGTAGTTTCTGAAAATTTCCATTGCAAAAACAAGAAGCCCAACAATATCCAATATCCACAAAGCGCTTGTTGGGCGTCCGTTCCATTCGAAATGTTATGCTTTTTCAAAGCCCACCAGCTGAGGAGGACGTAGACTTTAGTAGTTGCCTGCATGATACTTTTCGAAACCTTTCAAATGGTGGTTGGTGCTGGGTGCTGGACCACTCCATGTGGTTACCCGCGAATTACAAAATCGCTCTTCCCCCACCCTCCCATGATCTCATGATCGATTCGCCCTCAAATTTCTGAATTCTTCTGAACTTGAAAACAGAAATGTTAAGAATTCAACTACACTGAACGAATAAGCAAAGGAAAATAAAGAGGAACTCGGTGGAAATGAAGGATGACGATGCGTTGCCGGTATCTACGCCGACGGCACATTCATCGGTGATCACAACATCCACACTTCTGAGAAAGGAAAGTTCTAATTCCCTATTCGGAAGAGGTCGCTACAGGTTTTGGGCCTTGGCAGCTATCCTATTGCTCGCCTTCTGGTCAATGCTTACCGGTACAGTTACACTCCGGTGGTCTGCCGGCAATCTCAATGGCCTTTCCGACGACTTCGATACTCATCTCCCTGAAGATCTCGATGTGCTCGTACGTAACTCATAAATCATTTAATTTATACTTAATTTTACATGCTAAGTATATATTAATTGTATTTATTGTTTGAGAAAATTAGGAAATTAATGTACTTGGCAGGAAAAGGAGGATAGGGAGAAATTAGTGAAGCATATGTGGGATGTATATACGAATAGTCATCGGATAGGATTGACTAAGTTTTGGCAGGAGGCTTTTGAGGCGGCCTATGAGGAGTTATCGAGTGATGTTCCTGAAGTTCGAGATGCTGCTATCTCTGAGATCGCTAAAATGTCTGTTCGTTCCATTGATATCGAGTCACCATCCCACCAATCATCGGTTAGCTCTCTTTTGAGTAATGGTTTTATTCCGTGAAATCAATGTGAATCTATGCCTGTCGTACGCTTGACTTAACTTTGATATGTGCGTGTTTAGTTATCTTCATGGAGAAGTTGAAAATCTCATTTCAGGATTCAGCTTGGTGAATTAATCCTGTATGTTATGACTTCTCAGCATTCTAGTCTTTAACTTTCGTGGATATTAAATTATTTAAATGAGAATCAGGGTGGCAAGTGTTTGTTGACGAGTATACACAACATACAAACAGCTTCCCGGCATTATTAAGGGGCATATTGCGGCTGGTACTATTTTGAGTGTGAGGCTGATGGTGTGTTTAGGTATAACGGCAAGTTTCCACTCTAAGATAACATTAACTTTGCTACCACAAAGCATAGGCACGTTGTTGCACTGTTGTGCCTTCTATTGAAACAAGGCCATGCTTTGTGGAACTTGATCATTTGTATCAATACCACTGCACCTCAAGAAAATTGTTAATATAATGTTAAATCTGTTCACAAAGTTAGCTTTGTCTGTCTTGAATGCATGCTTGCTGTGTTACTGGTTAACCATGTACTTTGGGAGCTTTTCAGATAGAATGTGACGTATGATATGGAAGGTACTCCTCTCACCTAAATTGTATGACCCAGTGGATCTTTCTCTGGAGAGTAAGAGAAGAAAATTATTTGAGTTATTACACTTGAATTGGCTGGAGATATGTTAAAATAAAGCGATGGAAGACGTGAAACGGTATAACAGTCTCATTAAATTAAAAGTAGCAGCACTATTATCAGATATTAGACTATTATGGAAGTAGAGGCTTTTCAATTTAAGGAAACATGTTGAGTCTCTTGGGAAAGGCAAACATAAAAATTAGGTCAAACACAGTATGATAGTGATAATAAAATCTTTCATAAACTAGCAATTCAAATTTAGGTAAGGTGATCGGGAGAAGATCTCACTTTTTTCCTTAGGGTCATTTTGATTTGAAAGAAAAGTGTTGTGAAATACCAGTGGATAGCACACTATCACACACAAAACAAATAAATGAGAAGATATAACACAAGTATTTGACAAGGTTCGGTCAAGCTTAGGTCCTCTTGGCAGAAACAGAGAGATTTTTACACTATGAAAGAGAAGAAATGGTCATCATAATTCCCTTTCAATACCCGTAGCGTTGCCCAAACCTACAGGGTCAATGGGCCTTAGAAATAAACAAAAACATAACAAGGTCCGGATTGTGTCGCGCAATCGCTCTCCAAACGGGCTAGGATCGCGCGCCTCTCTAAAGTCTAAACATTTGCCGCTGTCAGACTTTCATAGGGCGAATATAGTGCAACTCTCTGAAGTTGCTCTGCAGTCAGCGGTCACGTAGTGCGAATAAAACCAATCCTGAGCCTTTTTATTCAGGTTCCGGTCTCAGGACCATCAGCCATCAACCTCCGCTACCAAAAAGATTCCCATTTTTTCCTTTTCAATTTTGGGTTACACCACGAGCTTTTCGAGGTTGGGTTGCAACTTCGATCCACCGGAACTCAAGGCACAGTCAACAAAAGAAAAAGAATATATAAGAAAAATAGTGCATTTTAAAGTCAAAATTTACTATCTTATTGATCCCTTTCCTTCCATTTCCATTCTATCCTAATAGTTTTGTCTCTTGGTTACTCAATGAGCTCCAACATACCTACTATGTTGCCAGAATGCAAGCAATGAAACGTATCCTGGCAAAAGGTGACCTATCGATCTTATAGGTGCATTGCAGAAACTTTATCCTGATGCAATAGTTTTACATAAGGAAAAGAGTCTATGCTCCTTTGCCACTGTAATAGCAAATTGTGGCTGAACGGATGTTGGTTCTAATCTCCAACCCATTCCCGAATTGAAAACAATGTTGTTAGGAACATAACCCATGAATATCTGACCCCATATTGAGGAAAAGGCATTACCAAGTCTCCTTCCCTCATACGCATTGCATCAGCAGTTCGATGATTGAAAGTAACTAAGAGAGTTCTCCTGCATCTATTATCAAAAGAAGAATTCTCCTGCATCCTCAGCCCTTGTCTTCATTCACCTCAAAATAAGCAATAGCAACAATTATAATGCCTTGATGGCTGCTTCCATCACAATCATCAGAATCAGCATGACCAAATTCAATGACTTCAGCAATTAACTGCCATCCACCAACTATCTAAATATTGTATCAGCACATGCTCAAAAAATTAGAGGCATCAACTAAATCATTTGCTTCCGAGCCTCGTATTGCAGCTGTACTTGAGAACTCAGCTCTTTTTTTCTACTTTTCCCCTCTTCTGAACCTCCAACCTCGAAGCCATCCAGATTCTCTCTTCCAACCTCCAGGTGTTGCATCACTATCTGAATACATATATCTATGCCTAGTTTTTGTACATTTCCAGTGTTGTGAAGAGCGTGAAGCGAGGAAAAGAGACAACCCCCATTTCACGAGGAGCGTGAAGCGAGAAGCGAAGCGCTCGCTTTTTTTAAGTGAAGCGGAGTTTTAAAAAAAAAATTAAAATAAATACTGCATAGACAACACATTTAATTGTAAGTAAATGTTCAATACCTCAATTAAAAAACTAAAGAGTAGCATCAATTGGGCAGAAAATGGAAAAATTGGGCAGAAATTTTCTGAAAAAAATTCGCTAGCATTTCGCCGCTTTTTGGACGATAAGAAAGAAAAAGAAGAAGAAGAAGAAGAAGACTGAAAATCAGAAGTGCAGAAGCAGAACATACCTGTACTGTTGAAGAAGAAGAAGAACAACCCTAGTTGATGCTTTGAGATTATTTTAGAAATCAGAAGTTGATGAAGTAGAGAAGAAGAAATCACTGTTGTTTTTGAAGAAAAACTCTAGTCTCGCTGCTGTTGAAGAAGTCCAGACGGTGTTTACGTATTAGAGACCTCGTTTTTCAATAAAATAGGGCTTGGAAATGCTTCTTCTCGCTTCACCGCTTCTCGCTTTTTACAGAGAAACGGTCGCTTTTTTCGTACCAGAGTCTCTTCTATTACCTGAAGCACTGCCCTTCACGCCTCGCTTCGCTTCTCGCTTAAAGCGAGGAAGCGAGCGCTTTTTCAATCATTGCACATTTCATATCCTCTTCCGTAAGAAGAGGCTACTCATGTTGTTGTTGTACTCCCTCCTCACATTTTAGAGTACTGAGTTTGACTTGACTGAGAGATTTAGCTTGTTTTTGACATTTGTGAAAGAAAACATTAAACTAATAGTTGAAAACATAACGTACTAGATAAAAATAAATAGTTAAGATGAAATAGATTTTTTGAAATTTTTGAATACTGTATGAGATAATATTATGAGTAGAAGTATGTCCGACATTTTGCAATTTGTTGAAATCATAAACTAGGGCATATGCCCTTGAATATAAGAAATGTGAAAAATAAGGTAGAAAGAAATCCAGAAATTTGAGGTTATATGCGAGAGAGCCGTGTCTCGAAACTCTTGTGCATTTATAAAATATAATGTTGTTCATCTGCAACAAATCTTAATGCAGCTATTTATAAAATAACACTTTTAAGTAGCTGCACAATTTATGTTTTATCAATTAAGTAGCGGCCTAAAAATAATTGACTTACTACCTAATAGATCTAGGGAAATTGTGCTGTAATGTTCAAGTTGGATCATATAGATCATATGTTCTAAGTTTGTCACATATATACTTCCTCCTAGGTTTTAATTACACAGTGTTTTGGTGTAAATTTGACAAACGGATGAACGAAACGTAATTAGAACGTCTAAATATCCCATATACTCTTGATGCGAATTGCTGGTTGGATAGGTTCATTGATGTGGATTGCTGGCTGGATAGGTTTATGGATTGCTGACGAGCTAAACAAACGGAAGACGTTGCCCTGAATAGTACCAGATGTGGGGGACAGGATGACAGGTGCACCTCGGAGTTGAGGTTTTTTGCTGCATGTGTAGATGCACTCAAAATACTGTCGTGTTCATGTTGATGAGACAAAACTGTTGGTGTATGATGCATTAACATCTAGGCAATCAGCATGTGACTATTTCGACCACATTGAAGAGAAATTCAGCTGAGATTGAAAGCTTAGAAAGTTGAAGAACTATATTGGAATGAGAGTATACGAAGACCAAAAATAGATTGATAAGCTACTAACTTAGTCAGCAGGAGCAAAATAGCAAAGATTTTGGAGAGAGCCAGAAACGATTAAACGAATAATAATAGATTCAGAGTTGGGTGGCGCGGGTAAGACTGAAGACTCTATCAGGTCAGAATAAGTAAGAGAAATTTGAAAGTTCAAGAATATATGGCATCAACGTCTCTCATTCTTAGTGTATTTGTAGATATAATGTTGCCTATTTATATGGTTCTTAATGACGCTGATTCTGTAAAAAAAGTTGCCTTATTTATCTTTATACAAATTAAGTAGTTATCTAATTTTATTAATCAGTTACTTTAATTACCTTGCTCTGATAAAGTCGCTTCATTACGAAACTAGGCATGTTCTGACGATAAAATAGATAAGTCACAAGGAGTTTCTTCAGGAATCACTTATGAAGGGCCTGGGAATATGCATAGGAATTTCACTCTTTGAAGATTGATGTTATGTGACCCGTATGTCGGTATTTGTGAGGTTCTCAATGGGCGAAGTTTGTGTGATCCAAATTATTCACATGCCTTGGAATTTTTTTTAAGGTTTGGTAACATGACATTCTTTGATAGTGGAGGAAGAGAGAAGAAAAATAGTAGTTGAGGTAGACGTGTCCTAAAGAAGCTTGAGCCCTGCAATGGTGTCATTGCTAGCTACTGCTGCCTACCAACGTGCAGAAAGCTGGTGTCAGCATGGAGGTTTTTATTAAGAGTTGGTGTTGTGGAACAGATGAACTATAGATGAGTGGAAACTTTCCTTTAAATTCGGTTTCCAACTTTCTTATTTATCTATTCTTAATAAAAGTGCAGTTTTGTGTTACTTCTTCCTTTTCTCCAATATAACATGTTCAATTTCCTTCAGTCTGTTAAATTCCTTTCCTTTTCCTCGTTGTGTCCATGAGATGTGCTATATTTCCGGCTTAAGTTGGCAGCACTTTGGACATGGTGCTTGTTTTCAAGAACTTAATAGTCAATTTCATAAGAAGTGTTGGAAATAAAAATCTTTTTGGTATGAAGTATAGCAGCCAAAATGTAACACATCCAAATTTGGGCAGTGCTTTACCCTAGCATAATGCTTTTGGTTTACTGTGTGGTAGACTATAGAGTTCCTTCTGCTTGCTGTCTGTTAATTGCTTATTAATATTGACATGAGAACAGCATCCTTAATTTCTGTAAATTATAGCTCTCTCTGTCTGACGCACACTTGGGCGCACACAGACAGCTCTCTAGCATCGAGCTGTTGAAGAAAATCAACCTTTTTGCAGTTTCAGGGTTGGAAAATATGTGATGCAACAACATTTTTATCCTTCTATTAAAAGTGCATGATGGAAGTTTTTGGGGTTACAGTTAGCACCCTCTTCTAAACTGAAAGTGGATTAACATAATACTGAATGAATGCTGCTTGTTTGCTACTTTGCTTTCTTATTTTATTTTATTTTATTTTATTTTTGCTTGTAAGTTTTTGTTTAAAGAGTTAGAAAGTATAAGGTGACACTTTTTTCAGCTTTCTTTCTCTCCCCAATCCCATCCAATTGCTCCTTGATATCTTCATCCACTGAAAGTGATATGTGTTTGATCTACATGTATTATTTCAGGCAACACGAGAATTAAATCTGAGGCAATCAGATGACGAACAAATAATGACCACAACAGAAAGTAAATTACGACTTAAAGAACATCCAGAAACCAAATTTGTATAGTGCCACTTTTCACAGGCTGAATGATAACATAGGTTCGCTTGCAGTCTCGTATACACTAAGAGAGTATTTGGGAAAAGATTACACTCATGTTCCATACATTTTTGCAACTCAGATGAAATAGGGCATTTCTTTATTTTTTTTTATCCTTGCACCCTCCCCACCCCCTCCATTTAATCAGCCCATGGGTACAGAAATAGCTGCATTATTTAAGTAGCTGTTTGCAAAAGAACATTTTATAAGATTATTGCACGGTTCCGACATTGAATCTCCTCCTAAACTTTTACTGAGTGATTGTATTTATGGTAATACGAACTTGCAACGAAATAGAAATTCCATACTGCTTATTTTTTACTAGCCTCTGTAGTGTTTTTGTGTTGGATGCCAATAAAACTTGCAGCTATAATGGTACCCATTGACTGCCATTATACGTAGATCAGATGTATATTTGCGGATGGCTATGCAGAAGCTCTTCCTATCTTTTATTCTTTTAACTTCTAAAATATAGTTCAAACTTCTTCCCTTAATGGTTGGTTTTGAATATCCATGATCCCATGTTGGGTTTAAATTTGTCTAGCATAAACAACTAGTGTGATCCTCAGTTAGGTTAGGCATAGTTAATGCGAAGTGAAACTTACATGGACCGGTGTTCCTATCAAATCATATTCTCTCCGTTCACTTTTACTTGGCCGTTTTGACTTTTCACGTCCAAATAATAAATGAAATGCATAATTTACCATGATACCCATATTAATTAATATATATTTTATTGGATTCGAGAAAATAATTTGAAATGAGTACCGTGGGTATAACAGAAAAATAGTTTTTGTCTTCTCTTGATATGTGTAAAGTGTCAAGTAAAAATAAAAATCTATTTTTACTATACATGCCAAGTAAAAGTTTTCGGAGGGAGTACTAATTTATCATGATTAAGTCATAAATTAAGGTTAGAATATACTCCCTCCGTTCACTTTTACTTGGCAGGTATACTAAAAATAGATTTTTTTTTTTACTTCTCACTTTACGCATATCAAGAGAAGACAATTTTTTTTCCTGTTGTATCCACAATATTTATTACTCATTTTAAATTATTTTCTCAAATCTAAAAAATATGCATCAATTAATATGAGTATCATGCTAAATTATGCATTTCATTTATTATTTCTTAAGGGGCGTAAAAATTCAAAATGTGCCATGTAAAAGTGAACTGGGGGAATATTAATTAACTATGGTTTAGTGATTGGATTATATATTGTCATGTAGTCATTGGGTTGGTATAAACATCCCATCTTCCCAAATATGATACTCCATCCATTCACATTTACCTGTTATGTTTCGTTTCTCGATAGTCAATTTGATTAATCTTTGATGCTAAATAGGATTATTTTATGTTAATATATTAAACGAAAAAGGCCTAAAAATGCCACTCAACTTTTAGAAATGGTCTATCCATGCCATCCGTTAAAAAAATGCTCATTTCATGCCACTACCGTTAAAGAAATGGCCCATCCATGCCATTATTGACTAACGGCAGTGGCATGGATGAGCCAAATAAAAATTGAGTCATTAGTCAATAATGGCACGGATGAGCCATTTCTTTAACGACAGTGGCATGAAATGAGCATTTTTTTAACGGATGGCATGGATAGATCATTTCTGAAAGTTGAGTGGCATTTTTAGGCCTTTTCCGTATATTAAAATTACAATTTCAAACTATACAAAAAGTACTATAGTTAGCAATTTTTCTTATATCAATATGGTGACGAAATACATGTAAAAATATTAGTCAAAGTTCAAGTAGTTTAACTAGCGAGATCGATGCAATAGGAAATGCTATTTGCTTCGTAAGAATAAGAATTCACTTCTATGAATGAAAGAGTTTCACGGGAATTGTATTGATCGCCAGATATCATTGAGAAAGAAATAGAAAGAAGTGTTATCCAATGATTCCTGCAATTTTTCCCGGTATGGAATGAGTAAAAAATTAAGTTACAGTCTCGATCTATACGAAACACACTGATTTTTTTTCTCGTTCTTTTGATTTCATTGATAACAGAAAGAATTAGGCGTGAAAATTAAATGGGAATGGAGGGAGTATGTAGTTGATTGTTTTTGTTTTCCTCAATGTCTTTCCATAAGTAACATTACAAAAGATTGTTAAATGATATTTCCTCCTTTCTAAGTTGCTCAAGACCTGATAGTATACTTAATATCTCCACGACTCTAAAAACAATATTTGGATGAATCAGGTAACACTAACATTTGTCTGTTGTCACAGCTCCATGCATTTTGCCCTCTCTACCCTTTTTTCTCCATTTCCGATTTCATCAGTAAAAATAGAATTTAAAAGTCCCACGACCTGCACGCACTATTGTTACTATTTGGAATATATCTTGCCACGAACTGGTGCCATTCCATATATGATACTATCAAATCCATCTTCTTTCATGAGTGTTGAGGATTTTGTTTGGTTTTAAAATAGCATTTCAAAGAGTTTTTTTTTTTTAAAAAAAGTTACTTGAATGGTTTTAGGAAGAAAAAAAAATTAAGCAAAAACAACTTGTGCAAATGTATATGGAGGATTAGAAGATATGTTCTCTTGGAATTGTGGTGAGAATCAAGTTCAATATCAAGGCATCTAAAATGACCATCGAACCCATAATCAAGGGATCTAAAACTTGACCAAAGATCCAATTATCTTATGAGTATATTGGCCTTTTCTACTCATGCTGAAATAATTGGTAACCTTTCATATGAATATCTCAATTCATCTACGTAATACTGGAAATTAGATTCTAGAGCCTCGAACCATATTCCAATAATATAGCTTTGCAAACTAACACTAGAACCTTGCCCTACCCATTTCTGGTCACCCTACCAAATAGATATAGAGCGAAGGTAACAGAGATTGGAGATGCTATTCTCTGTCCAAAGTTGACTATAACAAAAGTATTATTTATTCCTAATTTCAAATTCAACCTTATTTCTGTTCATTTATTGACAATGCACCTAAAATCCAATGTTAATTTCTCTGCTGGAGATTAGCAGAGCAAGGAATGATCTATACTTCCTTTATTCGAAGTGTTAATTACTTGGTTCAATTTCTCTTCCTAATTCTAAGTGTTTACATTCATGTTCTGTCATTGATTATGATAAGAATATAGTGCAAAGTCTTCCATTTCATCTATATTCAACTATAATTAGTTCTCATTCAATCAATAAGGAAGTCTTTCTACTGTGCATGATCTTGTATCTCATTCGCCTCCAGTTGTAAACAAGCTCCATTCAAACATTAATAACGTTTGTTCTAATGCCAACTCTTCCTTGCCTTCTTTATCTCCAAAAAACTGTGTTTATTACTTGTGGCATAACAGATTAGAGCATGTGCCTTTTGTAAAATTAAGGGGATCTCTTCCATTCCAGTCACATTTGCATCCGAACAAAACTTCCCTTTCCTTAAAGACCTACAACTTCCACCAAAGTGTTTGACTTGCTGCATTTAGACATATAGGAACCTTAACACATAGCCACACATGACAGCTATAAGTATTTCTTGACCATAGTTGATGATTTCAGCAGGTTAACCTGGAAACACATGTCAAGTTGCAAAAGCAATACACTTTAGGTCATTAAAGCCTTTGTCAGAATTAGTTCAAAACTACTATAGAAACCATAAGATCTGATAATAGTTCATAATTTACAGGTAGCGAGGATTTATATTATTTTTTCAGTCCAAAAGAATCATTCACCAAAAGAGTAGTCCATACACACCTGAACAAAATGGAATAGTGAAATAGAAGCACAAATACCTGCTTGAGACAGCTATAACTTAATAGGTATTTTTTATTTGAAAATAAAAAAAACTACATCTCAGATATTAAAATAGACGTAATTAGCATTTTGAATAAGGAATCATACATTTATTATACCTCACAAATAAAATCAACATTTTCACTAGGAAATTACATTTTCTTTTTGTATATCAAAAATAAATTTACACAAGTAAGATAACATCTTCAATAAGGGAATTACATCAAGCAGAATAAGAAATTTTTTAAAAATATCTTCAATAAATAAATCATACTCCACAAGTATAGAATTAAATAAACTACAAGTTCTCAAAAATTAAATTCACAAATCTATCTTCTTAAAGCAATGGTTACGAAATTTTTGTCATAATTTAATAGTAAAGAGATTTAAATTATATTTAATAACCATTGAATAACACAAATTTTTATGATATAATAAAAAAAGATGAAAAAAGATAGATCTCAATCGAAAATTACCATTAAGACCCAAATTTTTCGAATATGAAAGATGAAAACTCATAAATTTGAGATTAACAGGAACGAAAACTCATAAATTTGAGATTTACAGGAATGCTTATTTTATAGAATTTTATAATTTTGGAGTCTCTTTTTTGAGTGTTCTTGTTAGAGACCGCATATAAATAATAATAGAATAAAGAAAAGAAAAATATAAAAAATAATGAAACGATAAATAGAAAATTGGGAGGTAGCCGAAATGAAAAGAGATTGGAACAAAAAAAAGCACTTGAAAAAGGAAAGTCGGACAAGGTTCAAGATAATTCCCAACTTGAATTTTACACACAAGAAAATCTTTCAAAAAGATAAACCAGCCATGGCACCTTGGTCTAATTCATGGCTGTGGGTGGTAAGATAAGATATTTAATGTGACGACCCAAAGGGTCATCACCGTATTTCTCCCTTTTTCGTGCTTCTGCGGCCTTGAAAACCTCACTTTTAGTTGCCTTGATTTGCGTGCGCAGTCCGGGCGCATAGCAAAATTTGAAGAATTTTGATATTAATATGGTTAAAGTTGACTTCGGTCAATATTTTTGGTAAACGGACCCGGATCCATGATTTGACGGTCCCGGAGGGTCTATAGAAAAATATGGGACTCGGGCATGTGCCCGGAATCGAAATCCGACGTCTAGAACCCGAGTAAGAGAATTTTTCTATTAAATTATTTTCTGAAATTATTAAGGAAAATGGAAATAAAAATTTATTAAAAGACTATGGTATCGGGCTCATATTTTGGTTCTGACGTCCGGAACAAGTCTCATATATTGTTTAAGCGCTTTTTGAGAAGTTTGGTCGAAATCGGACGTCGTTTGACGTGTTTCGGACTATGAGTTCCAAGTTTGAAAGTTTGAAATGAAAATCATTTATTTTGAGGCTCGATTCTATGTAAATGATATTATTTTGGCAATTTGATCGCACAAGTAAGTCCGTAGGATGTTTTTGAGGTTGTGTGCATATTTGGTTTGGAGCCCCGAGGGCTCGGATGAGTTTTGGATAGGTGTCGGATTGCATTTCTCATAGTTGAAAAACCTGGTGTGCTTCAGTTCTGCAGGCTTCGCAATTGCGAAGCCAGCACTCGCAAATGCGAGACGACCCAAAGGGTCATCACGGTATTTCTCCCTTTTTTCGTTCTTTCGAGGCCTTGAAACCCTCACTTTTAGTTGCCTCGATTTGCGTGCGCAGTCTGGGCGCGCAGTAAAATTTGAAGAATTTTGATATTAATATGGTTAAAGTTGACTTCGTTCAACATTTTTGGTAAACGGATCCGGATCCGTGATTTGACAGTTCCGGAGGGTCTGTAGAAAAATATGGGACTCGGGCATGTGCCCAGAGTCGAAATCCGAGGTCTAGAACTCGAGTATAAGAATTTTTCTGTTAAATTGTTTTCTGAAATTATTAAGGAAAATGGAAACAAAAATTTATTAAAAGACTATGGTATGGGGCTCGTATTTTGGTTCCGACACCCGGAACAAGTCTTATATATTGTTTAAGCACTTTTTGTGAAGTTTGGTCAAAATCGGACGTCGTTTGACGTGTTTCGAGCTATGAGTTCCAAGTTTGAAAGTTTAAGAAGTTTGCAATAAAAATTATGTGTTTTGAGGCTCGATTATATGTAAATGATGTTATTTTGGCAATTTGATCGCATGAGTAAGTCCGTAGGATATTTTTGAAGTTGTGTGGATATTTGGTTTGGAGCCCCGAGGGCTCAGATGAGTTTTGGATAGGTGTCGGATTGTATTTCTCATAGTTGAAAAACCTGGTATGCTTCAGTTCTGCAGGTTTCGCAATTGCGAAGCCAGCACTCGCAAATGCGAGACGACCCAAAGGATCATTACCGTATTTCTCCCTTTTTCCATGCTTTCGAGGCGTTGAAAACCTCACTTTTAGTTGCCTCGATTTGCGTGCGCAGTCCGGGCAAGCAGTAAAATTTGAAGAATTTTGATATTAATATGGTTAAAGTTGACTTCAGTCAATATTTTTGGTAAACGGACCCGGATCCGTAATTTGACGGTCCCGGAGGGTCTGTTGAAAAATATGGGACTCGGGCATGTGCCCGGAGTCGAAATCCGACGTCTAGAACCCGAGTATAAGAATTTTTCTGTTAAATTATTTTCTGAAATTATTAAGAAAAATTGAAATGAAAATTTATTAAAAGACTATGGTATCGGGCTCATATTTTGGTTCTGACGTCCGGAACAAGTCTCATATATTGTTTAAGCGCTTTTTATGAAGTTTGGTCGAAATCGGACGTCGTTTGACGTGTTTCGGACTATGAGTTCAAGTTTGAAAGTTTAAGAAGTTTGCAATAAAAATCATGTATTTTGAGGCTCGATTTTATGTAAATGATGTTATTTTGGCGATTTGATCGCATGAGTAAGTCCGTAGGATATTTTTGAGGTTGTGTGCATATTTGGTTTGGAGCCCCGAGGGCTCGGATGAGTTTTGGATAGGTGTCGGATTGCATTTTTCATAGGTGAAAAACCGGTTGTGCTTCAGTTCTGCAGGCTTTGCAATTGCGAAGCCAGCATTCGCAAATATGAGACGACCCAAGGATCATCACCGTATTTTTCTCTTTTTTCATGCTTCTGAGGCCTTGAAAACCTCGCTTTTAGTTGTCTCGATTTGCGTGCGCAGTCTGGGCGTGCAACAAAATTTGAAGAATTTAGATATTAATATAGTTAAAGTTGAATTCGGTCAACATGTTTGGTAAACGGACCCGGATCCGTAATTTGACGGTCCCGGAGTGTCTGTAGAAAAATATGGGACTCGGGCATGTGCCCGAAGTCGAAATCCGAGGTCTAGAACCCGAGTAAAAGAATTTTTCTATTAAATTATTTTATGAAATTATTAAGGAAAATGGAAATGAGAATTTATTAAAAGACTATGGTATCTGGCTCATATTTTTGTTCCTACGCCCGGAACAAGTCTTATATATTGTTTAAGCGCTTTCTGTGAAGTTTGGTCGAAATCGGACGTCGTTTGACGTGTTTCGGACTATGAGTTCCAAGTTTGAAAGTTTAAGAAGTTTGAGATGAAAATCATGTGTTTTGAGGCTCGATTCTATGTAAATGATGTTATTTTGGCGATTTGATCGCACGAGTAAGACCGTAGGATATTTTTGAAGTTGTGTGCGTATTTGGTTTGGAGCCCCGAGGGCTCGGATGAGTTTTGGATAGGTGTCGGATTGCATTTCTCATAGTTGAAAAACCTGGTGTGCTTCAGTTCTACAGGATTCGCAATTGCGAAACCAGCACTCGCAAATGCGAGATCGCAATTGCGAGCTTTTTATCGCAAATGCGATCTTTCACCTGGGCAGCGATTTTCGCAAATGCGAAGAAAATTATCGCAAATGCGATGCCCGCCCTTGAACCCAGTCTCCGCAAATGCGAATGACTGTCCGCAAATGCGGATGTGAACCTTCGCAAATGCGACCAATAGTTCGCAAATACGAACTTCTCAGTGTCCTTCAGAGTTCACAAATGCGAACTCAACTTCGCAATTCCAATATTTGGTCGGGGTTCGCAATTATTGTGACATCAGAGACCTGCATTTTTCATGCTTAGCCGAAATTTCGCCTCATTTCTTCATTCTTTCAACTCAAACACCTCATAGGCGATTTTCCAAGCAAACTTTCTTCTCCAATCCATTTGTAAGTTGATTTTCACTTAATTTCTTCAACCCTTAACATCATTTATCATGTTTTCATCTTATATCAAGGTTTTTCATGAGTGAAAATGGGGATTTTTGGGTAGAACCCAGGTTTTCTTAAAATTGGGGATTTGGACCTCAATTTGAGGTCCGATTTCAAAATAAATCATAGATATGAACTCGTGGGGAAATGGATAACCGGGTTTTGGTTCGAACCTCGGGTTTTGACCACGCGGGCCCGGGGGCATTTTGGGAATTTTGAGTAAAAATTTGGGAAATTCATTTTCATGCATTCAAGTTGATTCAATTAGCATTTATTGATACATTCAAGTAATTTGTGACTAGATTCGAGCAGTTTGGTGGTGAATTCGAGGGGTAAAGCTATTCTAGAGCATTGAGTTAAGTTGGAGCATTCGAGGTAAGTGTTTGATCTAACTTTGGCTTGAGGGAATAGGATTAGATTATTATTGATTGCTATTTGCTAAATGATCGAGTACGGTGTATAGGTATGGTGACGGGTATCTATATTCCGGTGTCTAGCATGACCGTGGGGCTTTGTTATTAGTTGTTCTTGGTATATTTGAGATTCTTCCAAGATAATTAATGAATCCTACATCATGTGAAGGGTTGAGGATCAATTGTGAATCTTTTGGAGCATTGGCTAGAACGATAAAACACTATTGAGTAGGAAATGAAAGAATTGGCAAGAAATGTGATTAAATCCCTTTCCGAGATGACTTGAGTATATTGATTATCTCCCTTGCCGGGATACGTAGTTTATTATTGTTGTTGCTCCTTGCCGGGATATTTGGGCTGTTAGTTGTGCCCTTGCTGGGTTTATTCGTTATGTTGTTAAATTTCCCTAATGGGACCTCTTTGGGAGAGATTATTTGTGTTGTTCATTATAATATGGGATCGTGTGGTATGCCGTCCACTTATAAATTATATTTTGGGATCGTATGGCATGCCGTCCAC
Source organism: Nicotiana glauca (assembly GCA_026770625.1). Classification (NCBI taxonomy): domain Eukaryota; kingdom Viridiplantae; phylum Streptophyta; class Magnoliopsida; order Solanales; family Solanaceae; genus Nicotiana; species Nicotiana glauca. Next base: position 8,186 of record MU699349.1, on the reverse strand, counting down.
TTATAAATTATATTTTGGGATCGTGTGGTACACCGTCCACCTATGAACTATAATATGGGATCGTGTGGCACGCCGTCCACTTATCAAATATGAATTGGGATCGTGTGGCAAGCCGTCCACTTGTGAGTTATTAAATGGGATCGTGTGGCGCGCCGACCACTATTACATATATATATTTTGGGATCGTGTGGCACGCCGTCCACTTATCAAATATGAATTGGGATCGTGTGGCATCCCGTCCACTTGTGAGTTATGAAATGGGATTGGGATCGTGTGGCATGCCGTCCACTTGTGAGTTATGAAATGGGATCGTGTGGCGCGCCGACCAATATTACATATATATATTTTGGGATCGTGTGGCACGCCGTCCACCTATGAATTATGAAATGGGATCGTGTGGCGCGCCGTCCACTTATATATGAGTTAAGTTATTGAGGTAGTTTCATTGTTATATCCGTTGATCTGTTTTCAATGTATCTCCCCCGAGTATGCCGTTTCCCTGTTCTAATTGATATTCTCTGTCATTATTTCCGTTGCTCTGTATATATATATATATATATATATATATATATATATATATATATATATATATATATATATATGTCTGCACAGGTTGTTTTAGGTAGGTCCTATCTAGCATCGTCACTTCTTCGCCGGGGTTAGGCCAGGCACTTACCAGCACATGGAGTCGGTTGTGCTGATGCTACACTTCTGTGCTTTTTGCACAGATTATAGTACCGGAGCAGCTTTTGGACCACAGCAGTAGCCTATTTGACCGGGAGCTGACTTCAGTCCAGGGACTTCAAAGTAGCCTAGCTGGTGTTCGCAGACCGGAGTCCTTTTTCTATGTTTATTTTGTTTTCTTTGTACCGAGACAGATGTTTTGTATTTCCATTTCAGACTTGTTTGTAGCACTCTTTAGTAGTCCGTGAGCTAGTGACACCAGATTTTGGATAGAAATATGTTTTAAGCTTCCGCATCTTAATTTCATTTTTATTAAACTTAAAGTCTTCCGCTCTTATTTCATTGTCTTCCGCATATTCATATTGTCGAGATTTATCAGGGAATGTTTAAAGTTTTGGCTGGCCTAGCTCCGTTAGTAGGCGCCATCACGACTCCTGATGGTGGGAAATCCAGGTCGTGACAAGTTGGTATCAGAGCTCTAGGTTGCACAAGTCTCGCTACTCACGGATGAACTTGGTAGAGTCTGAGGGATCGGTATGGAGACGTCTGTATTTACCCCCCAGAGGCTACGGAGTTAGGAAAAATTTCACTTTTGTTCTTTCTTATCGTGCGATTCTGTTTCTCAAATACTGATTGTCTTTCTACTCTGTTCTTTCGCAGATGGTGAGAACACGTGCTTCCTTTTCTATCGCGCATCAGCCCGAGCCCCCAACAGCAGCTCCTGCGAGGGGTAGAGGCCGAGGCCGAGGCCGAGGCAGGGGCAGAGCTCAGCCCCGTGCAGCAGTCCCAGAGGTGGAGCCTCATATTGACTATGATGAGGAGGTTCCAGCCCCAACAGCTCTAGTGGGCCCAGCTCAGGTCCCAGGAGGGGTCATGGTCACCCCAGATCTTCAGGATGCTCTAGTCAAATTGGCAGGCTTTATGGAGAGTGTCACTAGAGCGGGTTTGCTGCCAGTAGAACTAGCCACTTCTTAGGATGGAGGTGGGGTTCAGACTCCTGCTACACGTACTCCGGAGCAGGTAGCTCCCCAGGCTCATGTCCTAGTGGTTCAGCCAGCCGTGGCAGCTCAGCCAGGTATTACAGCTTAGGCCGGTGATGGAGCGGCTATGTCTTCAGATGCCTTGTGGAGACTTGATCGGTTCTCTAAGCTCTTCACCACCACATTCAGCGGTGCTTCATTAGAGGATCCACAGGATTTCTTATTCAGTTATCATGAGATCCTTAGGACCATGGGTATAGTGGAGACCAATGGGGTCGATTTTGCCACCTACCGGCTTGCAGGATCTGCCAATACTTGGTGGAGGGATTTTTGCCTATCTAGACCAGCATGGTCCCCAACTTTGACATGGGATTAGTTCGCGGAGTTATTTTTGGAGAAGTTTCTCCCAGTTACTCAGCGGGAGGCACTTCGCAGGCAGTTTGAGCACCTCCAGCAGGATTACACAATATGAGACTCGATTTGTTGACTTGGCACGCCATGCTATTGTGATAATCCCCACGGAGCGAGAGAGGGTTCAGAGATTTATTGATTGGTTGATTCAGCCGATCCGTCTTCAGATGGCTATAAGAGCCAGTAGTGATATTTCCTTTCAGGAGGGGGCCAATACGGCTCGCCGAGTTGAGATGGCCCTCACACGGGGAGGTGGACATGTGTCGGATAAGAGGCATCGACATTCTGGTAGATTCAGTGGTACCTCGTCTGGAGGTAGGGATTCTTATGGGAGAGGCCATTCACCGAGGCCCTATCAGTCAGCTCTTCAAGTTTCTCATGGTACCTCCAGTTGCCATGGCTCTCAGTCGCAGTACTCCGACCAGCAGTCTTTCAGTTCACCATCAGCACCTATCAGCGCGCCACCACTCCGTTATTCTCAACAGCCAAGGGCTTGTTACACTTGTGGCGACACGAGACATATTTCCAGGTATTGCCCTCGAGCTTCTGACAACTCTCAGCAGTAGGGTCCTTGCCCCATGATTCAGGCAGCAGGTGATCCACAGCCCACCCAACCAGCTAGAGGCGGAGGTAGGGATCATAGAGGTGGAGGTAGAGACCGTAGAGGTGGAGCTCAGACCGGCAGAGGTAGAGGTCAGCCAGGAGCCGATCGTCCTAGGGACATGGTTCAGGGAGGTGGGGTCCAGCCCCGGTGTTATGCTTTTCCAGCCAGGCCAGAGGCTAAGTCTTTCGATGCTGTTATTTCATGTACTATTCTATTTTGTGACAGGGATGCTTCAGTGCTATTTGATCCTGGGTCTATGTATTCATATATGTCGTCTTATTTTGCACCCTACATGGCTATGCCTAGTGATGTTTTGGGTATTCTTGTTTATGTATCTACACCTGTGGGTGATTCTACAGTGGTCAACCGAGTTCATCGTTCCTGTGTGGTAGTGTTTGAGGGTCTTGAGACCCGTGTTGATTTACTGCTTTTAGACATGGTGGATTTTGATGTTATATTGGGGATGGATTGGTTGTCCCCGTATCATGCTATCTTGGATTGCCACACCAAGACCTTGACCTTGGTTTTGCCAGATTTGCCCCGATTGGAGTGGAAAGGGACCCTAGGACATGCCACCCGCAGTGTTATTTCATATGTTAAGGCTCGACACATGGTCGAGAAGGGGTGTTTAGTTTATTTGGCATATGTTCACGATTCCAGCACAGAGGTTCCTTCTATTGATTTTGTTCCTATTGTTCGGTAGTTCCCAGAGGTTTTTCCTTTAGACCTGCCGGGTATGCCGCCCGACAGGGATATTGATTTATGTATTGATCTGGCCCCAGCCCATTTCTATTCCTCCGTATCGTATGGCCCCGCCAAAATTAAAGGAGTTTAAGGACCAGTTGCAAGACTTGCTAGAGAAGGGTTTTATCAGGCCTAGTGGGGTGCGCCAGTGCTATTTGTGAAGAAAAAGGATGGATTGATGAGGATGTGCATAGATTACCGGCAATTGAACAAGGTGAAGATAAAGAACAAGTATCCACTGCCGAGGATTGATGATTTGTTTGACCAGCTTCAGGGTGCGAAGGTGTTTTCAAAGATAGACTTGAGATATGGCTACCATCAGCTGAGGATTAGGGCATCTGATGTCCCTAAGACAACATTTCGCACTGGGTATGGGCATTATGGGTTTTTGGTCATGTCATTCGGGTTGACCAATGCCCCAGCAGCATTTATGGAGTTGATGAACCGAGTATTCAGGCCTTATCTAGACTTGTTCGTGATAGTCTTCATTGATGATATTCTTGTGTACTCCTCCAGCCAGGAGGAGCACGAGCAGCACCTCAGAGTGGTTCTTCAGACTCTAAAGGATAGTCAGTTGTATGCTAAATTCTCGAAGTGCGAGTTCTGGTTGAGTTCAGTTGCATTCCTGGGTCATGTAGTATTAGCAGAGGGTATTCAGGTAGACTTGAAGAAGATTGAGGCAGTCAAGAATTGGCCTCGACCAGCTTCAGTGACGGAGATTCGGAGTTTCTTGGGATTAGCAGGTTATTATCGTCAGTTCGTGGAGGGGTTTTCATCTATAGCAGCCCCGATGACCAGGTTGACCCAGAAGGGTGCCTAGTTCAGGTGGTCAGACGAGGGTGAGGAGAGCTTCCAGAAGCTCAAGACAGCTCTGACTACAGCACCGATATTGGTTTTGCCTACAGGTTCAGGGCCTTATATAGTTTATTGTGATGCTTCCCGTATTGGGCTTGGTGCGATTTTGATGCAGGATGGCAGAGTCATAGCTTATGCTTCGAGGCAATTGAAGATCTATCAGAAAAATTATTCGGTCCCTGATCTAGAGTTGGAAGCCATTGTTCATGCTTTAAAGATTTGGAGGCATT